>JABSTQ010010528.1:0-284185 GCA_013358835.2 Ixodes persulcatus
CGGCACACGACGGAAAATGCACATCAAGTTGTTCTTGAACACGTGTCGCCATCTGTACTTTATATTAAGAATCTACGATTTGCCGTAACTGAATGGGAAAATTTTGAGGTCTTATAACATTCTTAACGTGTAATATATCAATATGGAAGTTCTGAAAATTGTAATATCGAAGGATGCTTCATAATTTAATGTCTCGTTATTTTGACTAGTTGACGTGATTCCGTTTTTATAGCACCATAAAATAATACAATTTTAAACTTTATTTTTTTATTTTAAAATACACATTACGTGGACAGTTCGTTGCTTACTTTTTTAATTTATTAAATCCAACCAAACGCTCACGTAAAATATCGTGGACGATGGGACAATATAACTCGAGAAATATTTTTTTCAATATTAGAGACTGTGGTCTATTAAAAGCTGAATAGCTAACTAAAATCTAAAAATAATCTTAATATAGAGACATTAAAGTATGGTCGGAAAACAGCTCTTTAATTTGACATTACCTTTATAATTGTAAGATACATAGAAATAAAGTTATAAGCCGTCAAAAAAGCAGCAAAACGTCATGGGCGGTGGGGTTGCGTTTGAGAGGAAGTTAGCTATCCAATTAATCAGAGTTTCATCAATTTGAAGCTCGTAGTTTTAATAATAAACGTTGGTGAGGAACCTTGTCGAACGCTTTGGAGAAATCTATAAAAATAGCATGAGTTTCTGCGCGAAGATGTAGGTTTTTATGAATGTCTGTTACGAATTCAAAAAGTTGGGTGTCACAGGACAAAGACCGCCGGAAACCGTGCGGGTTTACAAAAAGTAGACCATTATCAGCCATGTAGTTCATAATGTTTGAGTAAATGATATGCTCCATCAACTTACTTGCAACACAAGTGAGAGAAATAGGCCTATAATTGTTGGGGCAGTCTTTGTCACCGCTTTTATATATTGGGCAAACCCTAGCATGCTTCCAGTCAAGCATTCTGCGATGTTTACATTTCTTTTTTTACAATTATCACAGGAAAAAAAAATGTTGTGGCCGATACGTCGCTGAACTAAATGGTATGGATTCCATTTTTGACACCTGCGAAATCAATGTAATATCACTTTCCACAAAATGCAAGGAGCATATGAATCGGATAGCGTCCGCTTTCCGAGCTTCGCGTGATGGTTCTACAGGAATTGCAGCCAGCCATTGATCCCGACCCGTTGATCTTTCGGAAACTTGTGCACTCTGCCACACAATGCCACCTTCAGATGCAGGACATGTGAGGCAACTCTTCACGCAACAGCTTGGGAGTATTCTTTTCGGAGCCGATCACGGGAATTCACCACGGCACTTGGGCACTCACTACTAATTGCCAACACTTAAATGTACAAAACATTTTATCTTGAAGTACAGAACAGCGAGCGGAACAAACATAACTGCAAAGGAATCCCACGGCGGACGAACGCATTTCGTCTGCTACGTGCGGAGAGAGGAAGAAAAAAACCAAAAAAAAAAAAACCCGCACGGTCGGGTTTAGCCACGTGACTTCCGTCACTCCCGCTATCCTCTCCACTTCTCCGTTTCGGTTTTGGTTTCGTGCAGTTGCGTTTTTTTGGCTTAATTAAAAAAATACGTGACTCTGTAGCAAAATATTAATTGGGTAGTATTCCGACACCATAATATATCTCCTGACAAAAAAGGAAAAAAAAAAATTGGGGGGGGGGGGGGGGTGTCAGTGTCCCTTTAAAGGGATACTACACCGAAATTTCGGCGCTCATTTTTTGGTCTATATCTGTTCAAAAGAGCAGTATCACATGGAACATACCAATATCTTGTTAAAAAAGTCTCGAAAAGGAATTTTTAAAACGTATTAAACGATCAGCAAAGAGCACCTGGTGGATGTCGCTAACGCCTCGTTTGTAATGCTTGTCTAGGAACCTTGACAGCTAGTGACGGAGGTTGTCTCGCCTCCGGCCACGACGAGAGAAGGGGGGAAGGAGGAACTCCCCTCTTCCCGAGAATCCCTTTTGTGTGTCGCAGAAGTCGCTATTGTCCCCCTACAAGATTATGGAAGATTAACCCGTCACTCAAAATTCGTACAAAAGCAGCCGCTTCGGTGGCTGGAACGACTAGGCCATCCTCTCGGCGTCAGCCTCGCCGTAGCTTTGCACGTCTCGAGACGACCTACGTCACGATTGCATTGGATGTCATGTGCTCTAAGCTGGGCCTTCTCCGAGCGCTTGCCAGAGTGGGCCCTTTATAACGAAAAATACAGCCACCAGGATCAAAATACAAACGTGCGATTGTCATTTACGGATATTGTGGATCATATTCAACCTATTTTTGAACACGACGGGAATATTTCAAATTTCGTTGAAGTATCCCTTTAAGCTTCTTTGGGTTTCATTCTACTAGCCTGCACTCGACGAAGCGGCAGCTCTGGATTCGGGCGATCCAGCAATACAATGCGGACGGCTCGAAAAGGCAGCCTTCAAAGCACTCCCGCGTTTGCAGTTGCCACTTCAAGGAAGGTTCATGTTTTTGTTCCTTCATTTTTTATTTGTGTGTGAATACAAGTCAGCAGATTGGTTAGGCATGCTGTCGTGTCGCTTATGTGCCACGCAGAGCGAGCGCCTCGGAGTTGGCGTTTCTGTGATGGTGCGTTTCACTGGCACATTTTTTTTGTTTACCAGTGTGACGGTCTCGCGTTGCTGCGCAAGCTGCCTGTCTGCTTTTTGGTTGTTGTAAACATTGAAATAACCCACAGTTTTCAAATATTTATAAATCATTGAGGTAAAGTGGCTACGCTGCACCGTTTGTTGCTACGTGCACAGCCAGAAAGTGAAATGGGAGCAGATCTATCGCTACCACGACCGCATCTGCTGGTCTTGTGGTTAAATAAGAAAGAGGAAACAATAACCTTGACGTGTTGTCCTCGTGTATGTATCGAGTAAACAAAAAATAAGTTTGCAACATAAAGAAAAAAAAAAGAAAACAGGTGTGGCCGATTTTGTGTTTTTTCTTCAGGACCTACAGTCACACACAGCTGTAGCCTGAAGTGGGGTGACATCAATGACGAGGCTCGTTCAGAAATCGGTGGCTGCACGTATTAATCTTAGATATTTATTAAACATGTATTTTAGTGGTGAATTCGGCCTTGTGAAATTTCAAAGTGGTGCTTTTTTCCAGTAAAAAACGAGACCAATAAACTCGCCAGAGTCATCGGCGCTCGCAAACAGTCGCGGAACAAGTCCGCCGTTGACCCGCCAAGTTTGTTGGTCTCATTTTATAATAGAAATGGAGCTACGCGTTAAAATTTCACAAGGTGAAATCCACCACTAAAATACACCTTTGATGAGAATTACATTGGTACGTTCAGGCGCCGGTGTTTTTCGGACGGTTTAGAGTAAGCTTTCACATTTATGAGAATACATCTTGCCAAATAAAATTTTCGAGCAAATTAAACAAATAGCTTGCAATAAAAAAAAAAAGGCTTTTCTTAACTGTAACTTGGTCTCGAATATTTTCTGAATTTACTGCCCGTACTGCATATGACATGAATCCTAGTTTAATGTAACCGTTTGTACTTTCTCATAGGTCGAAGGGAGCTTCAACTGTGTCGTCAGTCACAACGGGCGCCACGGCGAAGTCAGTCGTCCATTCATTCGGGGAAAAAAAAATGTACAAACGGACGAAGTCGTCCGTAGTTAACGCATTAATTGAAAACAAATCTGCTTGTCGATTGTGTTGGATAGAGGAAAAACAAACGCTGAGCAGTGAGCGCATTTCCCGACCGCGTTCAGACAGCCAACATAGCTTGGAGAGGGCAGAACCGGAAGCAAGGCAGGCCATCAAAAACGCCTCTCCTGCTTGCCGATAGATGGCGCCCAACATTTGCGGATAAGGGAAAGGGAGATAAGTCTGATATTAGGAATTATCGTCCCATAACCGTGACACCAATTATTTACAGGTTGGTAATGCAGATTATAAAGAACAGACTGGAGGAATGGGTAGATTGCGAAGGCATACTGGGCGAGTTACAGAACGGGTTTCGGAAACAAAGAAGGTTGGAGGACAATATATTTTCTCTAACACAGTGTATAGAAATAGCGCAAAAAGAAAACAGACAGCTCTGGCTGGCATTTCTGGATATCCAGGGTGCCTATGACAATGTGAACCAAAACACTCTGTGGGACATAGTGGAGAGCTTAAACCTAGATGAAGGACTAACAGCAATATTAAGGAACATTTACAAAGATAATAAGGTGATTATAACATGGGAAGGAAAGGCAACGGGGAAAATAGAGATAGGACGAGGCCTTAGGCAGGGGTGCCCGTTATCGCCTTTGCTGTTTATGTTGTATCTGAGTGGATTGGAAGATAGACTAGAGAAGAGTGGGCTCGGATTTGACCTTTCGTACAGTAAGCTAGGCCAAAAAATTCAGCAATCCTTACCGGGACTGATGTATGCGGATGATATCGTACTAATGGCTTACAACAGGATATATTTGCAGGAATTAATGAGCATCTGTGGTAGGGAAGGAGAGGAATTAGGTTTAGAATTCAGTAGTGAAAAATAAGCAGTCATGATTTTTTAACAATGATGATATTGAGAGACTGAAGATACAGAATATTACAGTTGAGAGAGCTAGTAAATACAAGTATCTAGGAGTATGGATATGTGATGGTGCGGAATATCTCAGTGAGCATGAAAAGTATATAATAAGTAAGGGCAACAGAAATGCAGCTGTAATGAAAAATAGAGCACTTTGGAATTACAACAGGTATGAAGTGGTGAGAGAGATTTGGAAAGGGGTCATGGTGCCTGGCTTGACTTTTGGAAACGCAGTGCTATGCATGAAATCCGAAGTGCACGCAAGACTAGAAATAAAACAGCGTGAAGTAGGTAGGCTGGCTTTGGGGGCACATTGCAAAACACCAAACCAGGGAGTACAATGAGACATGGGATGGGCGTCGTTTGAGGGCAGGGAAGCTGTGAGCAAGATAGAATTTGAGGATCGGTTGAGGCAAATGGATGGGGAGCAATGGGCACGAAAGGTTTTCAGCTATTTATACATGAGGAGTATAGACACAAAATGGAGACAGCGCACTAGGAAATTAAGAGGAAAGTTTTTAGGCTATAGTGGGGTTACAGAAGAGCAGGTCTCAGTTAAGAAGAAAGTTAAGGCCACAGAAAGAGATCGGTGGCTAGAGGGAATGCAGACAAAGAAGGCTCTGGAAAGCTATAGATTAAACAAAACAGTTATTGCCAAAGAAAGCATTTATGACAATTCTAGGGGAAGCTCATTGTTGTTTGAGGCAAGGACAGGTGTTTTGCGAACCAGAACATACAGAGCGAAGTACCAGGAAATGGACACAGTGTGCGCTGCTTGTGGAGAGGAGGACGAGACGGCTGAGCACTTGATACTCTACTGTAAAGGGCTTCACCCTATGCATACCGAGGACAACATAGATTTAATAAAGTCATTGGGTTTTAGAGACAGCGAAGGAAAAGTGGATTTCAAGACAGTAGAGATTACTAAGCAAAGATTAAGTGAATGGTGGCAGAAAGCGAGAGAAAACTAGGCATTCTCTTATTAACTGATGGCAAGGGGGTTTTATAGCCTCACTTTCTTTTCAGTACGGAGTGAATATAGTTTTCACGTTTAAATAAATATTCTAAGCTTAAAGGGTATGACAAAATGGCTAGGTGGCGTAAGCTGCCGCCCGATCCAAAGGGCTCAGCCGTATTCATCCATCCATCCATTCAAAGGTCCCTCGCTGGCTCTTCCTTATCTCGCCAAGACCCGTTCTCGCGAGATCCACGCATACATGTACGTAACGCGTTACAAGTAACGAGTTACTTCTACTTAGTTACTATTTTCGGTAACGAGTAACGTATTTAGTTACTTTTTAGAAAAGGAATGAGTAACGGTATTTAGTTACTTTGAAGGCCAAGTAACGAGTAACGGTATCTCGTTACTTTGCAGCAGTAACGTGCACAACACCGCTTAAACGGCCTTGTTTTTATTCTAGCCTGAGTATGCGTCTATTGCGAGAATTGTAGGTGGGCAACCAGAAAAACAACTAAACAGTATGACAGTACAGCAACGTATATCGATGAACACGTCAGTCTAACAGTTCGACTGACGTGTCCAGCGATAAACGTTGCTGTACTGAACTGTACAGCTGGGAATGTCCTTCACCCAGCGAGCACATTCAGGTTCGTTGGTTGAACCTTCTAGAAGCGGGTACGGACCGAATGTAAACTCGGAGGTTGCAAACACGGGAAGGCCCATAACCCATTACCGGCTGTCCTCAATGAAGGCGCAGTTCTCGAAGATTCACCAGCTCTTCCTGAAGCACAACACTGCCGTTCCTTCGAGCGCGTCGGTAGAACGACTCTTCAGCGTCGCCGGAGATGTATTTTCAAGGAAGCGGGGAGACATAATTGATGAAAACGTCTACAGGCAGCTGCTGCTTAAGGGAAATGGCTACTAAAAAGAAAACAATAAACCATGAAACAAAAACAGTTGTGTATTTGGTCGTCAAAGTAACGTGGAAAGTAACTCGTTACTTTTGAGGTAACTCACGCGTTCCTTTTGAGAATCGGTAGCGAGTAACGTATTTAGTTACTTTTTGAGCGAGTAAGGAGTAACGGTTTTTAGTTACTTTTTTCGGGTAACGTGTACATGTCTGGATCCACGCTAGCACGCCGCGCTACGCACCTCGCTATTTTGGTCCGATAGCGCGCCTCCGCTAGCCTCCGCAGCTCCGCAATGTTTCCGCTAGCAGCGCGCATGCGCAGTAGCGTCGTCGCTCTAGCGTATAGCTTAGCGGGAGAGCCAAAACGATCTACTAAAACTCTCTAATAGGAAGTTTTCGTAGATCGTTTTCGCCGTCCCGCAACGCCCTCCGCAACCCGCTACGATACCCGGAACTACAGTCAATGCTATCGGCGCGCAGGCGCGGTAGCAACTTTTTCGTTGCGGAGGGCTTAGCCGACGGGGAAACGCGGTCTACAAGAACTCCCTATTGTCAGGTGAACGGCTGAGATTACGCACAATTTCTTTCCACTTCTCATTTTCCCAGACATTGAGCATTTTTTGGCCTACTGTGATTGCATTTTTTTTTTTTTTAAATTCACCCATGAAGGCTTGGCCACGCACCCTTCAGTGTCGACGTTTCTTGTCCTCCACAAACTATGAAGCCCTAAGACTACAAATGTATCAAGCACACTATCAAGATGATCCGAAAAATGCAAATAGCGTAGTATCGTTTCCTCTACCTCAAATTCTTTCTTTAGCGTTCTTTTAAACACATCCCAGAAAAATGCGGCATCTACACAAATTACAAAAGCATGTGTGAATCTCTCAGTCATCTTGCACATCCTACAGTCCGTTGTCCACGCTACTTCTATGCCTCGAAAGGCATGCTATTCCTTGACCGGTACAGTTCGAGAATGAAAGCGAAAAAATAATGTTTACATTTTGGCGGTATTGGCATACACTTAACTCTTTTCAACAAGTCCATTTTACTTTTCAGGGGGGGATCATAAGTGAATAAGCGATATAACGACTCGGGGAACAGCGCTATCAACAGCCTTTGTACTAGGCATCTTTTCGAGCACGACTCCAGGTAGGTTGGTTCAAATCTCGTCTTCAAGAATTGAACCTTTGCCTGCTGCGTGTGAAGCGGACATCTTTCCACTGAGCTACCGGGGGAACTCTTCGTGGTAATGGTGCCGGTCGACAGTAGGTCGGAAAGTTTGCTGCCGATATCCCTCCAGCAAAGGATCTCCCGGCTCGAAGTCGGGCAGCATCACGCATTGGCCACATTCGCACCTAGTAAAGAAATCGTACGCGTGCGTATTCAGCTCGAAGTACGCACTTCGTGCTTGGCGTTTGCACGAGTGATGTCTTCAGCCACGACAAGAGACGACGGCTCGGCGACGTCTTCGTGCAAATCGGCTTGGTGGTCGGACGTGTCGCACGCAATGCATCCCAATTCTTTTGATCGGTTCAAAATTTCTCTTTCGAGGGAAGACAGATTCGCCGGTACCGCGAACGACAATTCTGAAGTAGAGGTCCCACGTCCGTCGTCCGCTGCCATCGCCGTCCAGCCCGCGAGACGCCGATACGCCAGTGGTCTCAAACTCATTTGAGTGTGGGGCAGGGTTGGGCAGAAATACTCGAAAATGTATTTGTAAATACAAATACTGGGATACATGAAAATAGTAGCCAAAATACTGATACTAAAATACATCTGTAAAAATGTATCGCGATACGTATCGGAAATACATTTTAAATAGAGGCAAAAAGTATTTGGAAATACAAATACAGGAATACATTTTAGGGAGGGCAGAAATACAAATACAGAAATACTGATACTGCAATACATTTTTCACATTTGTTAGAGACGCCAACTGAGATGAAGCTTGAAGTGAAAGTTTTTGATCCCGAAATTACTTTCGCGTACACAGGCTTGGCACTTTGCCTTGACGGTAGTGGTTTCGGACGACGAGGAATCTTCAATGGGCTCAAAAAAACGTTCCATCAAGGACCGACCGCGGTCCGTTCCCTGACATCCTGTCTGGCTGACGAGGGATGCGAAAAGACTTCGACTTTTAAATAAATTCTGTCACCCTGATCCCCATCAAAACATCACCACGCCCCTGTCCAATAAGGACGTTTCTGCCAACATTGATCACATGACGTCACGGTGGAATGAACTGCTATTCTTTATCTGTAGGTGTGGCCTTGAACATGAAACTTTACCACGCTGGTGTATCAAAGTGCAATAGGTATTTTTGTTGTAGGTTACATCGTTGAAGATCATGCAGGCAGTGTCATTTGGAATTTTCGAGAATAGTGGACCACCTGAAGCATCCTGGAACAAAGTCTCATCTTCTGTTACGGTTGAAAAAACGATACAATGGCATCCCTGTTGTGAACATCCTTCCTGCAAACCCTCCGCCACCGACGCATGGATTGCAGTCATCAAGTTTCGCCTAGCATCGTCCAAACAGAGACCTCATGGATTCCGACCTGATATTGCCGGCACAGGTGCGAGCTCTCCGAGAAACAGCGCGCTCGAGACGAGTAGCAGGTGTACGAAGTCTGGGTCGGCACAGCGAGGCCACGTCTGGCCTCCTTCCTGGGTTTCGGATCCCCAGAGCAGTGGGTCACGTTCACGTCTTCTGATGACGTATCCTTGAGCCGTGCAGTATTACGGGCGCAGCCGCAGACGCATTCGAATCACGGTGATTTGAATATGTGTGAACTTCACTGCGTGAGTCATCCTACTATTTCAAGTCAACCACCGCCAGGCTCGTGCTGCAACGGACCGGGTGTGACTCAGCTTTGCCGGCTGGGTGTACTGCGCACGCTAGGCAAGATATACATTTATAAGCGGACTTTGAATGCCAGCAAACAATGACTCAAGAAATTCCTACCTAAGGACCTGCGGCAGAAGATGCTCTGACTCCAATCCTGGCACGCCACCGTGGTTCGAGTCCCCGACTATGCAACACTTCTCAGAAGAGAGAGGAGGACGCATAGAAAAATAGTTTGGAGAATCGGAAGGAACCTTGGTCAGCATAGCAGCAATGCCCCAGCATCTCTCAAACCTGATGCCCTAAGAAATAATATTTATAAAAAAATTGCGTTCAGACTTTTTTTTTTTGTGGGGGGTGGGGGGGGGGGGGGGGAGGAGTATTTCTTAAGAAATGTAACGAAATACATTTCATCCTGATTGTATCGCGATACAAAGAAATATTCTAAAATGCATTTCGATACAGGAATACAGATACTGGCGAAAAAAAATGTAATGTATCGCGATACAGAAATACAGATACGAAATGTATTTCTGAAATACTATCGCGATACATTTGTATCGCGATACTGCCCAACTCTGGTGTGGGGGCCAGATAGTCCACACTGGAAAGGCCTTGGGCCAACGTTAAACAGGGGAGGGGGAGGAAGGGAGGGGTTCAAAAGGTTTAAAATAGAAGAGACCTCGTGCTCTATGATGTTTATAACCTCAGTTCTGCCAGTGACATCTCTAGATTTGATTTGTTTGCATGACTAGTTTGTGTCCCTACCTGATGTGGTAACAATATTCAATATGACACCGCCCCGTCAACGTGCTGGCATTTTTTAGTATAACAAGAGAGCAACTACGCTGTCATTCCCGTTGCTCACTTCACTCGGGAATTAAAGGGGCACTGACACCCCAAGGGTCGTTTTTTTTTATTGTCTAAAACGATGTATTGTCTTTTATTGTCTAAAACCAAAAGTCATAGACGCGCAAAAAAAAAAAAAAACGCATCGCGAAAAAAAGTTTTTCCACGCGCGCGCGCGCCTTTTTATTTTTGGCGCCCTCCTCTCTTGCTTTTCGCCTCCTCGCTTCTTTTGATTTGTGACGTCAAAAATCATGAAATTCAGAAGCTTTGTAGGCGACATTTCTATAACATTTAAAAACGCCAATCGTAAAACATGTTTTTTTTTTTTTTTTTAACGCAATTGCGAACGCGCTACGGCCCTTCTTTTTGAAATACCAAAAATCAGAGTCCGGTGTGATGTCGCCTCCTGGATTTGTACCCTCCCTCGGAAAACATGGCGGCGCTCGAGCAGAGGATGATCGGTGAGTCGGGGAACCGGACGAAGAAACCGGTTTTTCTCCGGTCCGCCGGCGCCCTTATCTCTCCCGCTCGTTTCCTCCTCGCTTTGGGTCGCGGTGGCAACAGCACGGAGTCGTGAAAGAAAGTAGACCCTCAGGACTCCGCAATGCTTGACGTCAACGCACTGGCGCGGATCGCGCGGGAACTTCGAATTCGGCCATTATACTGAATTCCCAGGTTTCGAATTTTGAGGGTCATGTCCCGGCATCGTTTTCAATCGTTTCGGATAATAAAAAAAAAATGATTTTGTCAGTGCCCCTTTAAGGGAATACTTCAACGAAATTTGAAATATTCCCGTCGTGTTCAAAAATAGGTTGAATATGATCCACAATATCCGTAAATGACAATCGCACGTTTGTATTTTGAGCCTGATGGGTGTATTTTTCGTTATAAACGGCACACTCTGGCAAGCGCTCGGAGAAGGCCCAGCGGAGACCACGTGACATCCAACGCAATCGTGACGTAGGTCGTCTCGGGGCGAGCAAAGCTACGGCAAGGCTGACGTCGAGAGGATGGCCTATAGTCGCTCCAACCACCGAAGCGGCTGCTTTTGTACGAATTTTGAGTGACGGGTTGATCTTCTATAATCTTGTAGGGGGACAATAGCGACTTCTGCGACACACAAAAGGCATTCTCGGGAAGAGGGGAGTTCCTCCTTCCCCTCTTCTCTCGTCGTGGCCGGAGGTGAGACACTCACCGTCACTAGCTGTCAAGGTTCCTAGACGGGCATTACAAGCGAGGCGTTAGCGACATCCACCAGGTGCTCTTTGCTAATCGTTTAATTCGTTTTAAAATTCCTTTTCGAGACTTTTTTAACAAGATATTGGTATCTATGTGATACTGCTCCTTTGAACACATATAAACCAAAAAATGAGCGCCGAAATTTCGTTGCAGTATCCCTTTAAGCAAGCTCAACATGTCTTTAAAAAGCAATCAGTAAATATGACAGTTCGTGCTTTTATGACGATTTTATTACAACACTTTGAAAAAATACTTGTCTATTAAATGTGATGTTTTTTGAAGGCGAGAATCCCGAGCTCGTAGCTTTATCTTTGGCTGAACGAGAGTCCGCGCAGACGAGATGCACCCTTTAACAAAGAGTTCACTCTTGCAGCCTAGTAGTGGTAGTGTTGTACATTACAAAAAGCTGGGAAGGAAAAAATAAAGCGAAACAAAGGGAAAATGAACACAGATAAGTATAAACTATGTGAATAGGTGAAAAGACCAGAGCTACTTTTCGAGCGAAACTGAATCGACGAGATGAGATCACTATTAGTGATGGGTCGAATCACCGAAGATTCGGATTCGGACAGATTCGGAAATTTCCGAACTTCCCGCGACGAATATTCGGCAGATTCGGCAGATTCGTCAATGGTTGCAGACGGCAGCGCGAACCTTGTCGTAAACCTCGTAAGTGCGGTCAGTATTTTTTTTAGGTATTGTTATTGCATGTAACCAGTTTCGGCTTGTTTATTTCAACGTTTGGTACGTACTGTACTGTCATTCTAAACCCTGGCACGTGCCCAGGTCCAGCTGAGCTGATCGGTGTGGATGACGGAGGCCTAACCAATGCACGGTTTCGGTTTCTGTGCGGTTTCGCGGTGATCGGTAAAATGTAGCGAGATGCTATGTATTATACATAATGTGGCGCAACGCACAATAAATATGTTCAGGCAAAGAAATTAATCGTCTCCCTCACTAGAGCTGCGTATGTCTGTACCTGTAAGGCGCGAGAGCGAGATGAATGTTGCTCGTCACAACTTCGACCGCGTACCGGCACCGCTGGCGAAGAAAAACGTCGCACTGTCGTTTCTCCGTTCTCGACAGCAAGGTTTGTGTACGTGAACTTTATTTGATGAAAAGGAAACACAACACAGAGGTGTCCAACGCAACTTTATTGTTCGAAAACAAACTCTAACTAAATCGGATATCATTAACCAGAAAGGTACAAATGCAATACAGGAGTCTGTAATAGTACGGCGTAAGGAGTTTCAGATTGTTTCCCGTGTTCCGACAACAATACCTCACAAGGACACACGTTGAAGATAATCGAATCGAACATACTCACTTGTGTAGTGTGTGCCACTATGACCGTGATTATGGGCACAAAATGTGTCTGTACCGAACAGCACGTACGGCATCGATCTCTTGCGGCGATGAAAACATGCGCTTGTATTTCCACGTCCACCAAGCATGCCTATTTTGGTCTTAATCCGGAACCGAAACCAATTTTCCCGCGATACCATTCTCGACAAACATCCAAAATAATATAAACAAAGCGGAACATTTTATTTATTACTATGATATTATATAACAATATTATTTTGTGCACTTTGTAGAATTTAGTGAATTTAATATCAGGAAAAATTGAAACACTCATCAACGTGATCTGGCAACCATGGCAACGCTCCGAATATTTCCGAACTTTTCCGAATCGCTTAAGATTCGGCTACTCTTCCGAATCTTTCCGAATCTTCAGATTCGGCTCCGAATCTCGATTCAGATAAAGATTCGTCCCATCACTAATCACTATGGCGCATGCCATTTCTAGAGCTCGAGACATGGGAACCGGGACTCGTAGCATGTTGCCTGCGGGCCGCGTCCCATCGATTTGCGGGCCGTATGCTGCCCGCGGGCCGCGTGTTTGAGACCCCTGCGATAAGCGATACGACGCCATGTTAAGAATTACGCAGTGAACGCACAGAATGCTTCCGGTTATCTGCAACTTTTTTTTATCAACGTATTTGCCGTTTTTTAGAAGCCAGAAAAATGCGTTTCTCTTTTTTTTTTTTTAAATATTGAGTGTGTGCTTTCAATGACCAACGACTTTGATTAAATTTGGTGGTTGTGTCTAAACCTTAGAAAACGGCCCGTGACCACGGAGAAGAGAGTAAGCGCGATTCAAACCGGCCAGTTCTCGATCGGCGGTTTTCGGGCGGAAAGAAACCGAATTTCGAGCCGCAAATTCTGTTCTGGGTAGTTGGGCTCTCATATGTCGTGTACAACTAAAAACCTCGGCGAGCATAAATACAAAGTCAGTGTCCCTTTGAAGCAGGGTATTGAACCGAACCCGAACCGTGAACCGAAAACCGGAAAAAAAACCGTTATTTTCGCTCAAACCGGAGTTGAACCGGAACGAAATAATTTTTTTCGCTCCGGAGCGGAACCGATATGTTTTCCATGCGGTTTTCGGTTCATACGCGAAGTCAGGTCACGTGAAAAGTGCGTGGCGAAAAACACAGTAACCTAAAATATAAACCGAAAATGTAAAAAAAAAAAAAACTTATTTTGCGCAAACCGGAGAAAGCCGTGGGTTTTTAAGAGACTACGTGTCTAATATGTGTTATGTCCCTGATCAGGAAGCTAGGATTGAAGAAACCAATGCTTGATTGCCCAACGCGGTGGATGTCTAAGAGGACTAAGAGGCTTCAGCGGAGGGTTGCTCTCAAAAGAAGAAAGCTCCAGGTCGACTGAAGACGTATGGGCTGAAGTCGAAATGCTCGCAGTATCGCTTCGCCCGGCAGAAGTGTCGACGATGCCATTGCAGAAGGAACAGCTCACTGTAGGAGATTTCTACGGCGCATGGCTGAGATATTCCATGGACACTTCCAAGATATCGTCGCCGTTAGCAAAGGTTCATGAATCCACGCTACCGCCTTCTTCTCACCCCTTAGCAAAAGTACCGGGCCACGTTGCATTTGACAAAGACTTGGAGGCGCATCACAGCTCGACAACGCAAGCAGATTCTACCTTGTCTTCTGAAACTGCGGCGGTTCCAGAAGATCCGGAAGACGCCCTGGAAGCGCTCCTCGAGGAAAAAGAGGTTGAATCTGGCGCGCACGTTCGAGGTGCTAGTAGCCCACTTTCTATAGCATGCCTCCTGGAAATGCTAAACAAGGAGCCGCGGCTTTCAAGGGACGCTAACGTGTTGCAGTTTTGGGAGGAGAGACGGGAGCGCCATCCACAACTTTGCGCATTGGCGCATGTAGCCCTGGGAGTGCCTGTGACCCACGTCAGCGTGGAGCGAGCCTTTTCTGCACTGAAGTTCATTTTATCGTCTCAGAGGGGCCGTTTTTCCCCGGATATGCTCGACGACGTCCTGCTTCTTCGGTCAGCTGCCTGACATTGAACTGCGCTTTCACGCACGTCCCGAGGTGTCCCAGCACTAGCTCGCTCGTTCCACACAGTAACATGAGGCTTTGCTCTTTAAATGTAACACTTTTGTAAAATATACACAGTTTATCTTTTGCTGCCGTCAATTGTTTTTGTAGCATATGAGTACGAACCGGTTCGAACCGGTTCGAACCTTTATTTTTTCACTCCGGAACTGAACCGGAGCTGAACCGTTTTCCCTGAACCGGAACGAAAACCGGAACGAAAAACATTTCGGTTCGACACCCTGCTTTGAAGGTCCTGCATGAAATGCAGTATTAAAGGTGATCTCATTTAATAATATTTGGAAAGCATTAAGCCGTCGTCTCGGGAGTGAAGAAGGACCTGTAGCAGTCAACCGATGCAGCAAAAATGAGATGAAGATGACGACGTGCACGGCACACTCAGATTTGGCACGGCTCTGACTGCGGCCGATTGCCGCAAGCGCTCGCTGTAAGTAGTAACAAATATTTATGTAGTCTAAAGGCCCCTACGCACTGTAGGATTCAGAGCCTACCTCTCAAACCCTGTGAGGCTGAGCTCAGTAAAAGACATCCGACTCCGACAGCTGCTCGTGAAGAACTCCCCTTTACTTCTTCTAAAGAACACGCACGCCCCCTTCTTCACACTAGGAGGGCGCCACTAGCTGGACCAGCTCACAAATAGCGACCACTACATCTCCCCTTTTTAGAGGCCGCGTTTTCGCCAAATAGTTCTTGTGGCGAAACGCACCCAATTATTGTTCAAAATAGTCCCATCAACTGCAATGCTTTCAAACTGTCCGCCGTTACAAGTCTAAACGCCTGGGGCGGGTCACGGCTCGTCCGCTGCGAGTCCGATAGGGACTTGTCGACACAGGCGGCCCTCTTGGGTCACTACTAATGTTCTGCTGAGCCTCTATTGGGCTCGGAGGCACACCGTCAGCTGCGGGTTGTTCAACCGGCGGCCTTGGGGATGCAAAAGCAACCAGTCCCCTGCGGTTGCGCTGAAGGACCGCTCCGCTGTGGTCAGCTTCCACCAGATAGCTACGGGGACGCTGTCCTGGGCTAAGCACCGTCGCCGGACACTGTTCCGACTGCACCCACACTCTTTCTCCAGGACGAAGAGGAGGCAGCTCGCGGGTAGCATGCCGCTGGTTGAAGGCCTGAGCTTGTTTCCGCTTATACCACTCATTCTTCCTTGCCACGCGGGCGGGCGATGGTGGCCGCGGAGGACTTTCATCTTGAGCCCTAGGAAGCCGTGTCCTCAACCGACGCCCGAACAGAAGTTGTGCGGGGCTGTCTCCAGAAACACCGGGGGTGTCTCGGTAGCTCAACAGTGCCAAGTATGGATCCTCAGCTTTGGTTAAGAGTTCTTTGATGGTGCGAACAGCTCGTTCCGCTTCGCCGTTAGATTGCGGGAATCTGGGGCTACTTGTTTGGTGCTGGAAGCCGTAATCCTTTGCAAACTTCGCAAAATCCCCCGATGCAAACTGCGGACCGTTATCTGTTCTTACCGATCGCGGGATATCATGCCGAGCGAAGGCCGACTTCATTGCCGCAATCGTAGCTGCACTCGAGGTGCTGCTTAACGTCAAGACTTCCGGGTACCTCGAGTGATAGTCCACAATAACGATGAAGTCCTGCTTCCTCCAATGAAACAAGTCGGCACCGAGGACGTCCCATGGGCGAGTAGGAAAACTGGACGAGATGAAAGGTTCGGCCGGCTGCACTCTTGTCTTGGCACACTGCTCACAGCCGCTCACCAGGGAAGTGATCTGTGCATTGATGCCTGGCCACCAGACAGAGTCACGAGCTCTGGCCTTGCACTTGACAACTCCTTGGTGACCCTCATGTATCAGCCTCAGTATTGTCGGTCGTAAGCCGGCCGGTATGAGGAGCCTCGGGCCCTTGAGGAGAATTCCTTTGCACAGCGACAGCTCGCCCCGGACAGACCAATACTTGGACAAATTGAAGGGCAGCTTGTGCTTCGCCGGCCATCCAACCTCGCAATACCGTTTGAGTGCACAGCACTCTCCGTCAGACTGTTGCGCAGCTTGGACCTCCTCGGGGAGGAGTGGAAGGTCAACAGACGTGTCTTCCAGTGCTGCAATTGCAAATGTTTCAAGGGAGTCCTTGCCCTTGTCTTCAGACCCCATTCTCTGGGGAGCTCTGGAGAGTGTGTCTGCCGTTGCCAGTAGTTTTCCCGGCACATACAGCATGCGGAATTGGTACTGCATCAGCTTTAAACAAAGGCGTTGGATGCGAGGAGGCAACATGTCTAACTCCATCTTGCCGAAGAGAGATACCAGGGGCATATGGTCAGTCTCCACACTGAGCTGCAAACCACGTACGAACTCGTCAAAACGCCGTACAGCCCACACCGTTGCCAGAGCCTTCTTCTCTGTTTGGCTATAGCGCATCTCTGTCGGGGGCATGGCCCTAGATGCAAAGGCCACCGCCCTCCTTTCTCCCGAAGGTTGGTCTTGAAGGAGTACGGCACCGATGCCGAAGGAGCTGGCATCTGCCGAAACTGTTGTGGGGTACACTGGGTTGTACTTGGCGAGACAGCAGTCTGAACTCAAGAGGTTTTTCACCTGTAGGAATGCAGCCGCCTGCTCAGGACCCCAGGCCCATACGTTGTTCTTCGACAAAAGTGCTCGGAGAGGAGCGGTGACTTCGGAGATGTGCGGCACGAAACGCGCAACATGGTTTACCATGCCAAGTAGCCTTCGGACCCCTGCAACATCGTCAGGCCTTTCCATTGCCTGGACAGCCTGAATCTTGCTAGGGTCCGGCTTCATGCCTTCTGTTGATACGATGACTCCAAGGAAGCTGACTTCGGACATTCCGAACACGCACTTGTCTTTGTTGAGAGTGATGCCAGCCTTCGATAACCGGGAAAGCACCTGGTTGAGCCGCGCGTCATGTTCTTCGCGCGTCCGTCCAAAGACAAGAATGTCGTCAATCATGTTGACGCACCCGACCTGTCCTTCCAGTATGCGCGCCATCTGCTTCTGAAAGCACTCTGGTGCCGATGTAAGTCCAAAAGGCAGACGACAGAAGCAGAAGCGGCCAAAGGGAGTAATGAAAGTGGTGTACTCCTGACTTTCCTTGGCAAGTTTCACCTGGTGAAATCCGGAATTTGCGTCCAACTTGGAGTACACAGTCGCTTCTCCCAGAAGTTCGAGAACTTGGTCCACCGTAGGGAGCATGTGCCGTTCTCGAAGGACGACCTTGTTGAGCTTCGTAAGGTCAACGCAGAGACGGTGACCACCAGAAGCCTTCGGAACAACGACTATTCCGGCACACCACGGGGTGGAGCCTTCAACCCGACGAATGACGCCCTGTAGCTCGAGCTTCTCCAGTTCCGTCCTCACGACCTCTCGTAAGGGAATGGGTATACGACGAGGTACACTAAACGAGAAAGGAGTGGAATTGGATTCCAGCCGGATCGTGTACTCGTCGGGTAGTGTACCCAGACCTGTGAAGAGCTCAGTGAAGCCTGGGTTGACTGCAGGCTTGGTTGCAGTATCGAGGAACTTGATGACCTGAAGGTCCTGTATGGCAGAGAAGCCCAGCAAAGGAGTACTGATCGAGACTGGATGACATACACCTGCTGCTTGGAAGATCTGCCGTTCCACCACAGCGTCGATGAGAAAGAACCCAGCACTTTAAGCGGGTGGTTGCCCGGTCCGTGAATGGCGTTTTCCATCTTTGACAAACGCTGGGGAATCCGAGGGAAATTATCTGGAACAGCCGTCACCTCGGCTCCCGAGTCCACTTTGAAGGACGCTGTATAGTTATTCACGGTGACATCAATGTACTTAGCCCTCTCCCCGGCGTCAACTACAGAAAGCTGCAGAGTGTCTACTTTGGCTTGTTTTTTCATGCGGAAGAGACAGACCTCTGCGAAGTGCCCTTGCTTACGGCAAAAGTTACACTTCGACTTGCGTGCTGGACAGTCCTCACGAGGATGAGATGCACGTCCGCAGAATAAGCAAGAACCAGGCTTGCCCGTAGAGACGCGAGACGACTGGTCATGGGCAACATTGGTGGCGTTAGGCTTAGAGCCGCGCCGCTTGAGACGACCTGCGAGCTTAGTCGCGTCAAGATTGACACCTTGACCTCCTGGAGTTTCAGATTTACCCGTGCCTGCCTTGGTTGCCTTTTCTTTGTCGGCGTCTTCGGCTTGGCGCGCTTGTACCCACGCGTCCTTGAGTGTGAGCTTCGGGTTACGTCCAAGACGGTCAGACAGCTGAGAGTCCCGAAGACCGACGACAAAACGATCCCTGACAAGACGTTCCTCGACCTCCGGGGTGCCGTAGTTACAGCGCTTGACCAGACGCATCAGCTCCGCGTAGAACGTATCTACGGTTTCCTCCGCTTGTTGGACCCGCCGATGGAAACGCGACGATTCGTATACTTCGTTCACGGGGTGGACGAAGTGCTCGGTGAAACAGCGTACCACGACGTGGTATGACGCCTCGGCGGACAGCGAAAAGGACTGCAGCAAGCGTCGGGCCTCCGATCCCATGCAGTAGAGTAGCAGACGTACCTGAACATCTTCAGGTGCCGAGGAAAGACCCGATGCAAAGGCGTAGTCTTCATACTGCGATAGCCAGGAGGGCCACAGTTCCGCGTTCGAAAAGTCGAAGCTGTCAGGCTGGCGCAAAGCGATGCCCCTCCAGGGTGTGGAATCGGTTGTGCTATCACTTCTGACACCATGTAGGATTCAGAGCCTACCTCTCAAACCCTGTGAGGCTGAGCTCAGTAAAAGACATCCGACTCCGACAGCTGCTCGTGAAGAACTCCCCTTTACTTCTTCTAAAGAACACGCACGCCCCCCTCTTCACACTAGGAGGACGCCACTAGCTGGACCAGCTCACAAATAGCGTTTGGGAGCGTTTGAGTGCGTTTGACTGCGTTGCGGCTGCGAGAAACCAGGACATCCCTGCTGCTAATATCGCGTGCCAAGATGAGTCCTTGAATTGGATTCCACGCTTCATACGAAGCACAGATGTGCCGGTGATTTCGTTTCGCGACGCAACGCAGTCAAACGCTGTCAAACGCGAATGTGCGTAGGGGCCTTCACCCCCCATTCACACTGGAAGCGGATCCGCGTTCGCGAAGCGGTTGCAAACGCGGTTGTATAAAGATCTAGTGCATTTGATGTCATCACGCGCATTTGATGTCATCAAATGCGCGTGCAATTGTACTGAATCCTTATACAACCGCGTTCGCAACCGCTTTGCGAACGCGGATCCGCTTCCAGTGTGAATGAGCCCTTAAGGCCGGTTCAAACACTTGCGTTTGACTGCGTTGCGTCGAGAACCGAAAGCGAGTCACCGACACATCTGTGCTTCGTATGAAGCGTGGAATCCAATTCAAGGAATCATCTTGGCACGCGATATAAGCGGCAGGGATGTCCTGGGGGGCTATGTTGCGCTTTTTGGACTCCCAGGAGACTAGGGAGAGGGAGGTGACGTCAACAACGCAGCAAATGCAGATTGGATGTTGATTTTGTTTTCTTCTGTCAACATCCAATCTGCGTTTCTCTAGTCGTTGACGTCACTTCCCTCTTCCAAGTCTCCTCGGAGTCCAAAAAGCGCAACATAGCACCCCTGGGGTGCTATGTTGCGCTTTTTGGACTCCCAGGAGACTTGGAAGAGGGAAGTGACGTCAACGACTAGAGAAACGCAGATTGGACGTTGACAGAAGAAAACAAAATCAACATCCAATCTGCATTTGCTGCGTTGTTGACGTCACTTCCCTCTCCCTAGTCTCCTGGGAGTCCAAAAAGCGCAACATAGCCACCCTGGTTTCTCGCAGCCGCAACGCAGTCAAACGCAGTCAAATGCAACTGTCTGAACCAGGCTTCACCCTACGCATTGGTGGCCCAGATTGAGCGACATCAACGCCAAGCCCTCGGTAAGCTACTCATCTCGTCGCTGATCTCACAATGGACGCTTGCGGCAACCCGACTTCCGCTGAACGTCCAGGATCGCTAGGTTGGACATTTGAGAAAAGGTACATGGAAGTGACGTAATGGAAAGGAGGAACGTATCCTTGCAACACTCACGTGGCGGCTCAGCCCACTTTGACGCCGCTACGTCATCGCAAACTTGACACCTGTCACCCGTTTGAGCGACGTCCGGAGCCAACCCCCAACGAGCGGAAGGAGCAACGCAGTCCCCGAGCCGTCCCTACGCGCGGGATACGGGGTAGGATTTACTACGACGCGAGGAGCAGTTCCTGCGTTTAGTGAACGAACGGCAACCAATCCTGTGCGTCGCTGGCCGTCGCATCTGTTCTAGTACAGGTAAACGTATTGAAAAACAATAAAAACCTGTTGGGCGCTGTCAAAACAAACCGTTTATTTCTGTCCTTTTGCAATACATTTAAGAGTTAATAGGAGAGAAAGTTGTTTCAATGTTACAAGGAATGCGGGATGCGCGCTTCGCGCCTTCTTTTAAAGCAACATGTCGGAGCAAGCCAGAATCGCGGGGTTGATGGCTGCACATAAAGAGCTCCCGTTTCGTGGTCCCGGCGCGTAATGAAGGCGCGGAAGCAAGCAGACGACCTGAACAAAGACGCCTGCTTGCTCTGTTGAACCCAAGAAACATTCGGTTGATATGACTTACCCTGAGACAGGGAAGAAACAAGATTCGTAAAAGGGACGCGGTCAACACACAGCGTATCCAAAAACAGATGTGTGTGCGGAGACGTGCCTAAATTTCTTTTCCTTCCTGTCTCAGGTCAAGGTATGTTCACTTTTTACGAGCTCGCCTGCGAGCTCACCTTTTTTGAGACCTACAATGTAGTCATAACTTGCAACAGCAACTACTTTCATCTTGTCTGGAATACCTCAGCAGCAAACTTCGCCACGTCTTTTTTGTATATGCTGTAAACGACTTAATTTTCGCGAATCGCCTACAATTCGCAGAAAATAGGTCCCGCGAACAATTCCGGTAAGATGTCAACACATTGGAATCTATATTGAGATCCCACCGCGTCGTGAAAATTAGAACCCGCGAATTATTCCAAAACTTCAGCTTTAACCTAAATCGCGAAATATTGAGCCCTCGAAAAATAGGTCGCTTACAGTATATTATTGTCTAGCTGCATTTCATCTTGTCTCGAATATGGCAGGCCTTCGTGTATATTAGTAGATATGTTACGAGATACAACCTAGAGGTAGTGTGCTGCAAAACGTGTTCAAAAACGAGATCAATGTTTGACATAACATGTGATTTAAGAATGTCCGATTGTTTACGTTATGCTATGCTAGTCAGTGTTCATTTTTACTTTCGAGAATGAAATATTGCAAAACCTGTTTTCATATAATTTTACTTTTTCAAGTTACGGTTTTGCATTCTAAAAATAAAGCACTTTCAAAAATAAACTAGCTGTGCAACATAACATAAACCCTGATACTCTATGTCAAAAAGGACACATACACCGAAAGGTCTCAAACACAGCTGAAATTTTTATTTTCCAAAAAGAGATAAAATAGGCACCATGACAAAAAGTAAGGGGGAGAGAGAAACCTGGAATGACTTGAGAGATCCTGACACAAATCCCAATACTAACATCAAGAGGCACACCTGAGTGATGTAGTCATAATACAGAGGGTAATAACGGGATGTTTAAAACCACAGGGGATATGAAACAATACCCAAAATGGCAATATCCCTGGTTTAATCAACACTGAGAAATAGGTCGTTACAGGTCTACAGATGGGCTAAAGTATTTCTCGGCTCTTTGCAGGGGAAAGCCAGGTGATCTCTGTCGGTTTAACAACCCGCAAGCCTTCTCTGTCATTATCCCACGCATTTCATGCCTTCTGCTCATAAAATTGAAAGGCTATCGATATCACCGCTATGCACTCAACACATATCCGGGGGCAGTACCATCCGTCTCTGAACACAGCACATGAAATACCTGTGAACAAGTCTATCATGTTCCTCGACCTCACACTGGAATTTAAAGATATAAACATATGTTGGAAGTATGAACCAAGGTCATGCAAAAGATTTCTTTTGTTTGCATCTGGACATTCCAAAACTATAAAACGCAGTGTTTCCTACATTGTCACCAGAACAATGGGCAAAGTTTTGAAAAGCAGTTTTCCTGCCTACGTGATTCTGGCTATCCGATTGGTGTCCTGGTACGCTCACCTGAAAACATTTGCACCAAACTAACACAAATCAGCTGACACAGATATGGAACAGAGAAGACAAGAACTAAGCAAAAAATTGTAGTACCCTACATTCATGGCATAACCCATACATTGAAAGGAAGTAGCTGCGAGGCAGGGCAATAAGGTTGTGTGCTCTGCTCCAAACTCGGCGTATTGTATGAACAAAGGTATAAAACGCAGGCGAGCTGGCGGATGACATCCATAGCAACCCTGAGACGTAGGAACAATAAAAAAAACGGACAGAACAATGAAGTCTCTACCAGTGTTGCGGAATGGGCACCCCCATTCCATTCCAATTCCATTCCGGGGAATTAGAGTTTTCGACAATTCCATTCCTTTCAACTCCTAGGAATGGGGACACTGGGCCCATTCCCACTCCTGGAATGGCTGAATCGTTCCATTCCATTCCTCTAATTCCTAAACGTAAAAAATGGCACTTGACAGCTACTTTGTGTTGCAGGGTTGGGTAGAAATACTCAAAAATGTGTTTGCAAATTTTTGGAAATATTTGGAGTAGCTAAAATACTGATACTCAAATATATCTGTAAAAATATATTGCGATAGGTATCGGAAGTACATTTTAAAAAGAGGCAAAAAGTCTTTGGAAATACAAATACAGGAATACATTTTAGGGAGGGCAGAAGTACAAATACTGATAATGCAATACATTTTTGCAAATTTCTTTGAGACGCCAACTGAGATGAGGCTTGAACTTTGAAGTGGAAGTTTTTTATCCCGAAATTACTTTCCCATAGGCTTGGCACTTCGCCTTGAAGGTAGTGGTTCCGGACGAAGAGGAGTCTTCAATGGGCTCAAAAAACGTTCCATCAAGCATTGACCGCGGTTTCTTCCCTGACATCCTGTCTGTCTGACGAGTTAGGTGAAAAGACTTCGACTTCTAAATAAATTCCATGTCACTCTTAATTCAAACAAAACATCACCACTCCCCTGTCCAATTAGGGCGCCCCTGTCAACATTGATCACATGACGTCGTGGTGGAATGAACTAGTATTCTTGTATCTGTAGGTGCTGCCTTGAACATGAAACATTACCCACGCTGCTATATGAAAGGACAATACGTACTTTCGTTGTAAGTGGCCTCGTTGAAGATTGTGCAGGCAGTTGCATTTGGAATTTTCGAGAATAGTGGAATATCTGAAGCATCCTGGAGCACATGTCTTATCTTCTTTTACGGTCGAAAAATCGATACGGTGGAATCCCTGTTGTGACGGTCCTTCCTGCCGACCTTCCGCCTCCAACGCATTAATGGCAGTCCTCAAGTTTCACCTAGCATCATTCAAACAGAGACCTCGTGGATTGAGACCTGAGATGCCGGTACAGGAGCGACCTCTCCGAGAAAAAGCGCGCTCGAGACGAGTCGCCGGGTGCACAAAGTCTGGGTCGGCACAGCGAGGCCAAGTCTGGCCTCCTTCCTCGTTATCGGATCACCAGACTAGCGGGTCACGTTCACGTCGACTGATGACGTATTCTTGAGCCGTGCAATATTACGGGCGTAGACGCATTCGGATATGTGTTGAACTTCACTGCGTGAGTAATCCCACTATTTCAAGACAACCACCGCCAGACGCGTGTTGCAACGGACTGTAACTCAGCTACTCGGCCACAGGCCAAGCAACACTTCCTTTGATTTCCTGTTTCTCAAGGCTCTAACTAATTAGCAGCGGGCATTGGATGCTGGTAAACAATGACTCATGAAATCCCTACCCAGGGACCTGCGGTAGAAGATGTTCCAACTCAACTCAATTGGCACGCTACCTGTTTCGAGTCCCGACTCAACATTTCTCAGAAGAGAAAACTAATTTGGAAAATCGGAAGGCACCTTGGTCAGCATAGTCACAATGCATCAGCATCGACCCTAGTGCCCTCAGAAGTAAAAACAAAAAGGCGTTCGGACTTGTATTTGTTATTCAGGGGGGGGGGGGGGGGGTATTTCTCAAGAAATGTAACGATATACATTTCATCCTGATTGTATCGCGATAAAAAGAAACAGTCCAAATGTATTTTGATACAGGAATACAGATACTGGTGAAAAAAAATGTATTGCAATACAGAAATACAGTTACGAAATGTATTGCTGAAATACTATCGCATACGAATGTATCGCGATACTGCCCAACCCTGTTGTGCTGCCGACAGAAGCAGCATAAAGATGGCATTATCAAACGCATAGACAATTGCAAAAAAATGCTAAATGCCTCAAGAAAAGCACTGAATTTACTAAGCTCACGTTGCTGGATTGCCTGGGGTGACTCGTAGCGTCCGCAGCGGTTCATCGCAAGGTGAAACAAAGTATGTAGAGACTAAAGTCAAAGGAAATGAGCGGGAATCCGCTAGCTTGCTTGTAACCCTAACCCACTTGAATGTAAAACATATAACACAGAAAACAAGCACCGGAACAAAGACCAAGTAAAAGGCGGACTTACAGCGTCGGAGCAAAGCGCAAGAGGAGAAGAGGGAAGTGAATTTCGCTTTGTTTTAATGCAGAAGCAAACCCAGATTTCGCACTTCAAAGGAGTGCGCGCGAATGAACATGGAAGGCAGCAGGGCTGGCCACCTGCTAAACAACACTCCTCGAACTATAAGAAAACAATAACTGATCATCTTTCGGCGGCGCGCGAGTCCTCGAGTTATCGGAGCTCTGCGAGTTCTGAGTCGCCCCCCGCTCCCAGATCTTAGTCGGTGCGCGCTCATGCATTCTCCATGACGTCACAAAAAAAAAAAAAAAAGCAAGACAAGACTTTGCCGCTCCCTTTGTTTCTTTTGCTTGGTGCTCGGTTTCTTGTTTCGCTCTCGTGTAACACCAGTGAAGCCCGCCGCCTGCGCGCCCGTGAAAGCAGTGAAAGACGCCACCGCCACCCTCCCCCCCCCCCCTCCATTCCCCCCTCTGCTCTTTGCTTTGTCGCTTGTTTTTCGTATTGCATTTTTTTCGCCTATGAGTCTGTTGGGGCTCCACAAGGGTCAGCAGTTTCCCGCTCATTTTATTTCTGAGCAACTGACTCACTGACTGGCTCAGTTTAACTTAACGTACCCCCCCCCCCCCCTCTTCCAAAAAAAAAAAAAAATTAAATGAATAAAAAAAGAATAAAGAACTGGGTCCATTCCATTCCCATTCCATTCCGGGCAAAAGGCCTCTAATTCCATTCCCATTCCATTCCGGGGTCGCGAAAATGTGGAATGATTCCGGAATCATTCCAACTCCGGAGTGGCAACTCCGCAACACTGGTCTCTACCACAGCTTGAAATTTATTGAACAACCATCGCCTTATATACATGTCCCAGACCTCTTTTTACAATTCGAACGACCGCCTCGCCCACCACACAGTGTACCCTAACAAGACAAAGTAAATTGCAACTTCAACCAGAAAAAAAATGTGCGACATTTCTTACAAGACTTTGGTTTTGGCTCATGTGCCCCGTGTTACATAGAGGTTGTTTATTACATTCCCCTACCACGTGGCAAATGTCCCATCGGTCAAACTGGTAGGTGACTAAATGATAGGATAAGAGAGCATGCAGCATCTGTCAAGGAAACTACAGCGTTTCATTGCCGCACCTGTAAATGCAGTGTTGTGTTCAGCAGCATCACCATTCTTGCAAGAAACAAAAGCCTGTATGCTCGAGAAATGCGAAAACATATAAAACAATGGCCATCGAAGGAAACAAAGTAGCATGCGTCAGTGTGCCTTCCATTAAAATCGACAAGAAAAGCAATAGTGTTTGGAATGTTTTACGTCCCGCTGAAATGCGGGTCGTTTCAAACTAAATTGTATCTACAGCTCTCAGAATAAAGAACAAAAAGAAACAGATAGCTGAGGCACATGAAGAGGAAGAGGTATTAAACCATAGTTGGTAGTCCAGCGATATGTTTTTCTCTCAAGTTCAAGCTGGCCCTAGCCATGGTGGCTGCGTGATGAACTGTGCAAGGTGTTGTAGCTGAAGAGACTGCATAGATTATGGACGGCCATGATTGCGGGCAGCGAGCGAAGTGTGCACTTGACGGCTTTCACGGAGAGGGCTTCAGTGACGGCAAGGAAACAGTTGGGTCCTTGGTGGTCGGGACCGCAGTCGTGGTGGTGAGCGGCTCCCCGTCGCCGGCGGCGTCCGTGCTGGGCATCACCGTGGCGATGGCAGTAGGGGCTCCCCGACGGCGTCCTTTGGGGCGAGACCACCGTTGTGGCGACAGACTCCTTGATGCCGGCGGCGTCCCTCATGGGTGGGACTGCAATCCTGGCGTGTGTGGCGCTGCGCAGGGGCACGGCTGCAGCAGGTCTCGAACCGGGCGACAAGGCGTTGCCTCAAAGCCCTGTCCGAGAGGTCGACTGGAAGGTTGGCAGGAGCCAGCCTCTCGCCATCAGATGCTGACCCCTCCGAGCTCGGCTCAGACTGTTGATGTGAGCTTTGTTTCTGGAAGCACAGAGGGCACCTGGGGGGCTATGTTGCGCTTTTTGGACTCCCGGGAGACTTGGAAGAAGGAAGTGACGTCAACGACTAGAGCAAACGCAGATTGGATGTTGACAGAAGAAAACAAAATCAACATCCAATCTGCATTTGCTGCGTTGTTGACGTCACTTCCCTCTCCCTAGTCTCCTGGGAGTCCAAAAAGCGCAACATAGCCCCCCTGGTCCTCTTTTTTGGCGGGAAAAGCAAGAATGCCGTTGCGCTGTTTCCGTGGCTCGTTGGCTCCCTCAGTCAGTTCCCGACACGCTTTGTTTGTGGCTGGACCAGCTTGACTTTGATTGTGACTGGCGAGGCTTAGCGGGAGACGGCGTGTGATTTCGGAAACAGTGTGCCATGTTTACAGCACTAGACGTGCGTAAAGTTCAGCGGGGTCGCTGCAAACACAACGAGTGCGAGTGTCCCGAATTTCTGCGCGAGACGGAGCTGAATGCCATCCAAGAAAAGGGCTTTCCATTTGGCTGGTGTCTACTGCGGCCATTCGCCAGCTATCCATCGACGACTACAATCTTTGGGTAAGAGCCCTGTTCTCATTTGTTTTATTTGTACAAACAAAAATAGTTTATTTTAATAAACAGTTTAGCCTCTAAGCTGATATGTGTTTGCCTTTTTCTATTAGTTCGTTTTGGACTGTTCCTTTTGGTAACTGAAGCCTACCGAGATCTCTCTCTTTCTTTGGGTTTTTAGACATCAAGAATAAATTTCCTCAAATCTTCACACAAATTCCACAGTTACGAACAGCGCGCAGCCAATTGGCGCACCGTACCAGGCGTAACAGGCATTATCTACGCGACGCATCGGGGCAATTTCTTATGATTCACAACTGTCATTCGTATATGTACGTAAGTATACATGAAGCAGCACGTTGGGCTTTCTTGAACTACTCAATTCGCCTGGTGAAGTCACTAGAGAGATTTAGTAGATCGATTTCGATCTCCGATAACGATATCAGATAACTATATGATGCATATGGGCGCCCTTGTGTTTATACGCTTATTACGGCGTGCGTTTTCTCCACGCTTTGACGATGACGCCTTCTAGGCGTGTGAAATGCGTGTCGCGGTTGAAACCTTTGGCTGCGGGCCTTGAGCATTCTCGCATTTAGTATATCGTCCCTATAACTAAGATTATTGGGACGATATACTAAATGTGAGAAAGCCCCATGCTGACGGCCAGAGGTTTCCATTGCGACGCGCATTTCACACGCATAGAAGGCGTCATTATCTAAGCGTGGAGAAAACGCACGCCGTAATAAGCGTGTAAACACAAGGACCCCCTCACGCCTGCCAAGCGTTAATCCTAACACAGTTCACGCTTAGGATGCATGAATTCTAAACGCTGAAAAACACCACGCTTAGAACAGGCGTGTAAAAAATCTCTCTGCGTCACGCCTGCCAAGCGTTAAACCATAACGCAGTTCACGCTTATGGAGCGTGAATTCTAAGCGTTGAAAAACACCACGCTGAGAAAAAGCGTGCAAAAAATCGCTTTGCGTCACGCTTGCTCTGCGTGACCATTTTTAGAGTGTACGGCCACGTTCGAACGTGAAAAGACTACGTAGTCGAACTTGCTAAGAGACAATGTGATACGATGCTTTCAAAGTATCGACTCGGCGGTTAGAACCAGAGTTCTGAATCAGATGACTAAAACTTGGATGGGTACTACTGGATGGCTAGGTTCGACATTGTACATGGCTCACTCAATACGAGGCAGGCGTTGTCCAGCACTGCACGTGTCGTTATAATGGTGGTGGTGGCTATTGATGGATGATAATGCAGAGTCCGGTGCCTTTGCAGACACGAAAATCTGTTTTTCAACAGCCCACTGCAGCGCTCCACAACGGCAGCAAGCAATGGAGGTCACGTGGATCCCAAGGACAGGGGTGATGAACCATGACTCCAAGCCGTAGCCGTCGTCGCCCACCGTGGCTCTATGCATCTTACCCAGCATTCGGTGTCACGCATCTGCAAGTGTGAGAGAGATACCGACATGAATTTACTTGAATGTTCCACTCATGGTTCACAAAGCAGTCTCAATTCCGGAACCTTCCAAGTTCTTTTGACAAGATAATTAACATGATTGCAACACACCTTCATGGACGCAAGATATGATGACAAGAAACCACTTCTTTCAAACAAACATAATGTGGCGGGCGGAACGATGCACGTTTTAAAAGTCACGACATACTACCTAGAGCACACTCTCGTGCAGTCGGAGCACAGGGGCGGATTCAGAGCAGTGGCGTAACTAGAGGGGGGGGGGGGGGAGGGCAAGGGGGTACAAGTGCCCCGGGCGCCACTTGGGAGGGGGCGCCGAGCCGAGTGCACCCAACATGTGCCCTATGGAAAAAAGAAACGGCAGCGGGGCTACGCGAGAGGCGCGAAATTTCATTTGCCATGGGCTATGAGGGGCGCGAAATTTCATATGCCATGGGCGCCGTCATATTTAGTTACGCCACTGATTCAGAAGGGGTGGTCCGGATGACCTGACCCCCCTCTTGAATTCTGCATGTGTCAAAATTTAGGGCGTGGAAACGAGTGGGAGGGGGGGGGGGGGGCGACATATGATACGCTGACCAAGAACCTGACCCCCCCCCCCCCCCCCCCTCCCCTCGAAATACCTGCGTCCGCCCCTGGCGGAGCACACAAGCCCGCACCTCTCATTTATAAAATGGCATATCCACACCGTACCCGCGTTACGCTGTATTCTTTTTGACACACATGGAACTGATTTTGAGTACGTAATACGAGCGTACTTACCACCGTCACGTTGAGGGCGTAGAAATGCTTGCGGCACAGTGCACCACCTTCATGGCGGTGGGATCGTTCTTGGACGGGCCGACGATGGCGACCATTGTTTCGTTCACGCAACCGATGACGCCGGATATCCTACCGAGCGGTCTGAGGCCCGTCCCCACGTCGTACCTCTCGCTCGGCGTCTCGGGGAAGCGGAGCCAGCCGCGCCGGACCCCGACACGACGCACGATAGCGACGGACACGACGCGGACAGAGACGACGACTGTCTTCAGTCCCACGCTGCATGCTCGTCGCTCGCCACCAAACTTTGGAGGCACTCCGTGGCGTAGCAAACGAAGTGTACAACACTTGAAGCTCCACAGTCGTGAACGTCCACGAGCTCCGTTTCGCAGTCTCTTCACCTCCGGTTCCTATCGCCAACGTTGTCTCTCGCTGCCGGCGTTGCGTCGCACGCTCGCAATCCTCCGGGAGCTCGAATGCTGCGCGGTGCTGTCGGTAAATCTTCCCGACGAAAACAATAAGTAAATTAGTTGAAAAGTGGCATAATCGCCCGACGACGACGCGGTTTGGAAAATATGATCAACGAAAGACACCTACGAAGGAGCTAGTACCTTTTGAAACGCACACGGTACAAAGTGAAACGTCACTTTGTTGTCACGTCCGGTTGCCGACTCCGCCCAGTTTTGCCGACTCCGCCTACATTTTTCTAGGGAAATTACGTCATAATTAATGCAATTAAATGCAAAGGTGCAAGCGAGCTGGATAAGAATGTGAACCCGGACCAGGCGGATTTTTTCGGTCTCTCACCAGTCACCTAGTTGTGTTTGGAGATTTGTGTTTGTCCTTTGTCGCTCTTGTTCCCCTTCTCCAGGGTCATTTTCGTCAAATTACGTCACTTTTGCTTCCAACCAATCAGACGTGATGACGTCACTTCCGTGTACTTTTAAAAGGAACATGTACAATGTCGAACCTAGCCATCCAGTAGTACCCATCCAAGTTTTAGTCATCTGATTCAGAACTCTGGTTCTAACCGCCGAGTCGATACTTTGAAAGCATCGGATCACATTGTCTCTTAGCAAGTTGGACTACGTAGTCTTTTCACGTTCGAACGTGGCCGTCGATATCTTACGCACCCCCAGCGTCTCCAGCAGCTGTTGACAGCAGAATTGGGTGACAGGAAAATTTGATAGTACTCTATCATTTACTGCGCACGTTTTAGACCGCTGGTTCAGCGATAAGAAAGTTGGGAATGATCACCCGTTTGTCAAGTTCTTTCACTTCACCACTATCTGTGTGTCTGTTCTATAGCCTTGTACGCTCAGGACTTGAATTTGGTTCAATTAGTTTAAATTCACTATATTTAACACAAGTTGAAATGATTGAGCTTGTACAAAGTAAATTTATGCGAATTATTTATGACCGATACATTGGTCGGCAACTGTTTTTTAGTTACGATTTGTTGCTGTCTTTATTTAGCCTTGAAAGGCTATCAACGAGGAGGGCTGTTAGAGACATTCATTTTCCTTATAAGGTACCGTTAAAATGAAGTTTATTTATGAATATAGACTTTCATGTACCCTCCACAGTAGTCGCCATTTTTTTAACATTTTATCCTACTACAATTTGTGAATCATCGCCATTCGATCGTGACGTAGATATTTTTCTTGATTTTGTTAGTTTCAACTTTGAAGTCGGCCTTGCAAAAGTGTATTTTATGCAACCAAGAGTTAGTGTAAGGTTGTATTTGCTCTGCAAACTTGTATTTGTGTCCTTTCAAATATCTGTAATTTTGTGCATCTTTGTATTTTAAAGGGGTACGGAAACAAAATTCCAGCGCTCATTTTTTAGCTTTAATAGGGAGTTTTAGAATAGCGCACGCTAAAGCTTTGCGTGCGCAAAGAATAGTGTCGTCGCCACTACGCATGCTCCGAACGCAAACCAGGTTTTGCGTTTTGCGTGCGCAATTTTAGCGTGCGCTATTTCTCGGAAATAGCGTGCGTACGCAAAGAGTCTTTGCGCTTCTCCAAGGAGGATTCGTGATGAGAAGTTGGCTAAAGCCAAGACGAGCAGAGTTAAAAAAAATGGCGGCGTCCAGGTCTATGTCGGCGGCTGCATTGGCGGCGTCGTGAGTGCGACGTCGGCGGCATCCTCGCGACTGAGATTTTCAATACGGGACGACATTGTACTCGGTTTGGAAACGATCACTGGCAACTTGACGCTTGTGACGCGCGAACATTTCTCGGCGAAGGTACGATGTGTGAAGGTCAGTACACGAGACCTCTCTTGCCGAGACGACGCAAGCGGACACGACAGGTCAACCGCTCGCGTCGCATTCTCACGTTTAAACAAATCTAAAATAGTACTCTGGACCAAAAAAAAAACTCGTTTTTTCTGAAGTTACAGCACTTTGTGTGTGAAATAAAAATTGTGACTGTATCTTGGTGGTGTCGCAAGCGCAAGATGCTTGGGCTTTTGCGTCGCGACGGAGAAACGCTATTCTAAAACGCTCTCGCGTCTCGCGCGCTAATACAAGCGCTAAATTTAGCGCTAGCGTGCGCTAAAATTGCGTACGTTATTCTAAAACTACCTAATGTGTTGCATGTTGCAGCATAAGCTCAAAAATACCAGTCTTTCGTTGAAAGGCACAAGAAAACTAATTTTAAAGCTAATTAAACAATCTTCCAATGTGCACCTGGTGGATACTTGTGAAGCCTATTTGGGAGGTAATCTAGCAACGTTGGGGAGCTTGCTACGTAGTCATGACGTAGCAAGTTCCATCGGAGCAGCGCCGCTCTTTGGAATTCAACATTTTCCTTCATTACTTTCCTCCACTCACAAATCGCGCATTGTATCAAACCCTCGTTTGTGTACCCGAACACAGCCGTTCTCCCCCTAGAAGATTAGTCCCTCGCTCAAAATTTGGACAAAAGTTGCTTTCCCCACTTCGTTCATCCCTAAGCTGACAGTGCTGTGGAAGCTACGTGCTCCTTGGGCCAGCCTTACGCTTGTCACACCACGAGTGCTTCGAACGGCTCAGTTGTAACGGGTTGACGCTATTGACTAAGGCCCCTGTACTGTTGACACCACCACAGCGCTGACCACGCCACCAGCGGCAAAGCTCATAACCACGCCAGCCTTGCTACGTCACAAGTGCGGGGAATCTTTTTTTCTGTTTTTGTTTACGCCGGATATCCCATGACGCATCGCGCTCTCCGTTTGCTTCTCTTCGAGATGCTTGCTCGAGTGCACCATTTGGAACGAAATATATAGCCAGTCGTTCAAAATACAAACGGGCGATTATCATTTACGGTTATTATGCTTGATTCATTTCCGAAAGAAATTTGAATATTTCAAGTTTTAATTCGTACGGAAAAGAAATTCCAGCGCCCATTTTCTAGCTTAAATGTGTTGCATGTTGCAGCATAACCTCAAATACACCAGTTTTTCGTTGAAAGGCACAAAAAAACTAAATTTAAAGCTAATTAAACAATCTTTCAATGTGCACCTGGTGAATGCCTGTGAAGCTTAGTTGGGAAGTAATCTAGCAACGTTGGGGATTTTGCTACGTAGGTCATGACGTATAGGAATGTCGCGAACTGGTCGAGGTTCGAGTTCAACCAGGTTCGACTTTTTCGAACTTCTTGTGAAAAGTTTGACCCAAGTTCGACTGCTATGTGCATGCGCCACAGGCATGGGATATCCGGCGCAAACAGTTGGCTTCGGATTGTATGGTGATGGCTAAGGCATGAATTAAGGGCAGCACTGATCGTTTATTTCAGTCAATACGGTACAAAAAATTAAGTTATTAAGTTCTTCAGTGATTAGAATTTGTTTCTTTCAATTCAGACTGTTCATAAAATTAAAATAACCCTTTGCCTAAAAAAAGAATTCTCAAAACCTAGACATGCTTGTATCAAGGTCTGGCCACACTGTCCACAAAGTCGAACCGGTCGAATCTGGTTGAAGGTTCGAAGGTCGTCGAACCGGTTCGAACCAGTCGAACCCCAAAAGTTCGGCCTAAAAATCCGGTTCGACAAAAGTTCGCGACACCCCTAATGACGTAGCAAGAACCGTTACGTAGCCGCACACATTGGAGCAGCACCGCTCTTTGGAAGTATGCTGAACTGTTTAAAGCGGTCATTAAACGATTTTTCAACTTTTTCCTTCCTAGCTTTCCTCCTCAACTCAGAAATCACGCATTGTATCAAACAGTTCAAGATGGAAAAAAGGGACTCCCCTCTTGCTCGGACCAAATACTTTTGTGTACCCGGACACAGCCATTCTCTTCCTAGAAGATTAAACCGTCGCTCAAAACTCGGACAAAAGTTGCTTTCCCCACCCCTAAGCACCCCTAAGCTTCCACAGCACCCCTAAGCTGACAGTGCTGTGGAAGCTACGTGCTCCTTGGGCCAGCCACACACTCGTCACCTCACGGGTACTTCGAACGGCTCGCTTTCTCTCTCTCTCTGTTGTAACGCGTTGACGCTGACAACGCCACCAACGGCAAAGCTGATAACTACGCCAGCCTTGCTACGTCACAAATGCGGGTAATCTTTTTTTTTTTGTTTTTGTTTGCGCCGGATATCCCATGACGCATCGCGCTCTCCGTTCGCTTCTCTTCGAGCGCTTGCTCGAGTGCACCGTTTGGAACGACAAATACAGCCAGTCGTTCAAAATACAAACGTGCGATTATCATTTACGGTTATTATCCATCATGCTTGACTCATTCCCGAACGAAATTTGTAATTTCAATTTTCGTTTCCGTACTCCTTTAAATAGTGTTGCTGTAAACACGAACAGACAGTGCACCACACAAAAGGCGTTACAGCTGCTTGTGTGCACAAAAAAAAACAAAAAAAACACATTATTATTATTTTTATTATTATTCGTATTATACATTCAATAGAAAGTCAATATAAACTCGTCCAATGAGTTTGAACATGAGAAACTCGATATCTATTCTATTAAACTTACGCAATCGGTATGCAATCTGTTTCCTTAAGAACTCAATATTTATTATTTTGATTTTTTTCTATTAGGAGTGCAAATGAGTTTGGTCGTTAAGAACCTAATGCTTATTCTTTTGAATTTTCTCATTAGGCTTGCAAAGTAGTTTCATGATTAAAAGCTTAATATGTATCGTTTTGAATTTAATGATTATATATAGGGTTGTCGCAACTACTTCTTTGCGTGATCGCGTAAAAGGACACAAGACGACTGAATGACATTTTCCGTAGTCTGCTGGCGCAGCCCTGGCCCGGCAACTCGACAAACTGCGTGGCCGGCCCGAAGGCTAACACATCGCGGCCGTCTCCGCTGGAGGACCGAGGAGGGGCGAGAGCTCTCCAGAGTTCTCATGGCCGGGCAGCAAGCCTAACACAGAGTTCACTGTTGAGCTCTCAGTCCATCGCTCTCCTCATTGGCACTCGGCCTTCCGTGGGTCCCGAGAAGGTACGCTCGCCTCCTCCAAGGTCAGCGGAGCGAGCCCCTTCTCCCGGGACACAGGAAACCCGTTCGCGGCCCCATCGCCTCCTGGTGGACCGCCAGCAAACTAATCATTTATTTTCATGTAACAGGGTGTCCCAAGTCACCAGGCTCGACCTAAAATGGACCGTAAAAATCAGCGCTTGCATGTAGCAATCTAAACGTTTCGTCAAAGGCGTATTTCACAGGTTGGTTTTTCCTTGTAAAATTACAAAGCGTAGCTCCCTCTCTGTAAAAAATAGGGCCAAGGCCAAGAAACTTGCCAGGGTGTACGGCGGGCGGCGACGCAGACGACCAAGTCGAATGGCAGGTCGCGTTTGGCGCTCGTATTGATAGATGGTGCTACCTCTTTATCGAGACTGCTTGTAACCACAGTGGTTTGTTAAAATGAACATAATTTTTTTGTAATGTACCTTTGGCTTAAAAATAAATGCAAACAATAAAATCAAAACTTAAAGTTAAAAAAAGCAACGGGTTTGCATAACGACGACGCTTTTGCTGCCAACGGATTTCGTCTGCATGTCGTCTGCTTTCTTTCGCTGGTCGGCTACACCGTCAGACGTAAGGCCCCTATATCTAAGCTTTATCTAAGCCCAGAGCCGTATATTGGGAGAGTTTGGCCAATGGGCGGAGCAAACGTCGCCACCAGCGCCGAATATACCCCCAGCGGTTAGAGCGTAAACTAAAAATGCGACACAGCATCGACCAATCAGCAGACCTCGACGTCACAATATTGGAAACAAGATTTAAAACGTTAAATAGCAGCGTTCAGTCTCGCAACAGCAATGATCGCAACTACGCAGTTTGCTCTGTCTAAGCCGTGTTTTAAAAGTAGCGCAAGGTGCGTCCATGCAAGAGGCACGAGCAACGTGCGGCCTTTGGGAAGATCATGGCGGCACAGCGCAGAACTGAGCTAGATTTCAGACGCCATGTTCGTCCCAGAAGTGGCGTGCGGCACGTGTCTCGAGTATTTCCACAGCAATGAATGGCGCCACTTTTCCCAGGATACAGGGGATTTGTCTAAGCACAGTGTCTAAGCCACGCGCTCGCTTGGGCTTTTTCATATCGTCCGTGACTGTAAATAAAAAGAAGAACGTGCCTTTCTAATGTAGCCGCTCAACATCGCTCCGTTTGCGTGGCTGATGGAAACGCAAACGATGGTGTGCAGAAAGTGGAACTCAAGGAAAGCAAGTAGAGAAGTGCGAGCCATGCTATATGTTCACACTACAGACACAACGCGCCGATCTCTCATAAGAAACGTAAACCTAAGCGCAACGAGCGGAACGAGTTTGATCAGACCAGGTAAGCGTAAGCGCAAGAACCGGAACAGCGAAATTGCTCCGCTTGTTGCGCTTTCGTTTGCGTGTGTTATGAAAGATCGGTGCCTTGCGTTGAAGGCATGATCCCGCGTCGCGCCAGCCGCCTGGTGAACTGCGTTAGCTGCAATTAACGCGCCCATCAAAATGCACCAACAGAAATTAAACTTAGTTTTTTGTACAGCGTGAGGCTAGTGTTCCAGAGATTTTGGAGACATTGTTATACGTTGCTAATCGTCAATCTTCACTTCACACGAACTTAGGATGAGAACTGGGACGCACGGAAACTCGCACGCAACTCCACTGACGGAAACACTTTTTTTTTGTGTAATTTTAAAGTTAAAAGCGAGCCTTTTTCTTTTTTCTTTTAATATCTCCTCTCCAAAACTTTATGATATAGCTCGGACGTTGCAGTGAAAGACGTTTAGAGCTGGGCTCTAAACGTCTTTCATTCTTTTTTAAAATTTGTTTTGTGGATTTTATTTATCCGCAGAAGGGGCAGAGTAGGGTGCCTCAATTTCCTTCTGTTTCGGGTGATGCCACCCTTTGTAGAACCCGATGCGACAGCACGCGCTCACGGATAAAATACGAAGAAATCGACGAAAACAAAATGTCGCCATAGCACAGTCAGCGCCACAAGCGCGTGCAGGGACACGCTCTTTCACGCACTTCTGAACAGAAAAAAAGTGTGGTACAAAATGGTCAGATGTCTCCACTTTAACAGCAGTCGGGTGCTCGTGCTCCTGCTCGTGAGCTCACGAGCAGGAGCACGAGCACCCGACGGCGGACGGACATACGGTCATGGCTAGCCTTTAAAGGAGCGGTGCAACGATATTCAATTTGAATGTTTTACACTTTACACGAGCTTACCGGCACTATACTCTGTTTCATACGTAGTGTGCAACGCTGTCAAAGCTACTGGCGCGAGCATGGGGCTTGATCTCGTTGATTATTTGCACGCGTTCTCGCGCAAACAAAACCATAGATGAAGCCACGCGCTCGCGCCAGTAGCTTTGACAGCGTTGCACACTAAGTATGAAACAAGTATAGTGGGACTCAAGGGTACTCGCACGCAACGCCACTGGCCAAGAAACTTCTTTGTTGCGGTGTAATTTCAAGGACAAAAGCGATCATTTTCATTCAATCTCTCCTTTGCAAAATTTGATGACGTAACGTGGGGATCGCAGTACACCCATATGAAGATATTTGAGTGCGGTTCATACATTGGACCCGAGCATTGCGTGGGCACTCGATTTGGGCTCGTGATAATTACTAGCTCGAGAAGCATTCGGGTAGCGACCCGTGTCCAATCGCTGCAACGACGACAATAGCCGAGCTAAAACAATGTCTGGAACTCAGCACGTGTCCTGTGCTTTGCCAACCCCAGCGCGTGGATACGATCAACATTGGCGGCATATAATCGGCTCCAGATCACATGGCCGCTTCTTCTGGCTGCGAGTTGAGGGGGTGAACGCTGCTCGTTTTTCTTTAATTTTTTTCCGGGACTTCTATTGCGTGGGGGGAGAAACGAACGCGTGTTTCATAGGTCATTAACGTCAGGGATCCGTTCTAAGCAGTATTTGCGCAAAGTACAAAAATTGTTGCATCGCCCTCTTTAAAGGGGCCCTGCAAGGACTTTTTTACAGGTTTTTAATTTGCACCAAACCTGAGCGCACTGAACGTAGTAACTTAGTAGAACTTTTCTTTTCTCGAAATTCGCTTTATTTTAAAAGTTATAGGCAAATTAAAATTACAAAAACAAGCAAAAAATAACCTCCCTAATGACGTCCTTGGTTGCTTGAGTGGCCGTGAACTAGAGGAGGGGTAGTGGGCTCATCGCGAGCGCTCACGGCTGCCGCACTCCGTGTCGACGGCGCGAGAGGGCGCCACTGAAGCATGTTTTGGATAGGCTGTATGCAGCGGGCAGCCGGGGTGGCTCTCTTTGCATTTGCTGCGCGATTAAACACTAATTCGGCATGACACTTCATTGGCCACAAACGACAGCAAACACGGGGTAAGGATCAGTTCAGAATGGGAGCCGAAACGGCCCAACCCCAAGACAAAGCTTCTCGCCGAAGGCCTTCGGAACGCTCGGAGCAGGTCGGATCATCCTGTCCATACGACCGCAGTGCCGCCGCGTACATCCGGGACCTTTTCGTGTCGGCGCGTGATCCCACTACTCCTTTCTAGTGTGCGCCGCCTTTTCCACCGCTCGGTGGCGGGTATGTCGACGGGTCATTTCTCGTTTCCGTACTTTATAAACTCCATTCGTTTCTTTTCTGATCTAAAATACTGAACAAAAACTACTTTTATAAATAATTGAAACGGTTCGCGCAACTTATATTTTGTAGTTCGACTCAAAAGAAGCTTTTAGAGGCTCTGACCAGTAGTAAGCCCAGGACCAAAGACGTCACATTTTGCGCGCTTTCGGTACCGCGGGTCGCCCTCGTCGGTGGAAGAGGTTTCCGCGTCGTCCGGTTAAAATATGACGCACTGATATTTAGTTACTCTCTCCGTGCCCGCTGGCTTGCCCGAACTTCAAGAGACGTGGAAACCACAAAAAAGTTAGACGCTTAAATATGATTGCAGGGCCCCTTTAAGGAGCTTCGCCCCTAAAAAAGAGGGCGAGGAGGACTTTCCGCCAGGCTGGAGGAAGAAATACCCACCTAACCTGTCCACCCATCCTCCAATGGAACGCGCGTGGCCTTCGAAGGCGTCTTCCCGACCTACGACAGCACCTGATTTATTCTCCTGCTGACGTCCTGGCCATCCAAGAACCGATGACGCGACCGGGCGACTTCAGGTTTTCCCCTTACGTCCTTCACCACAGTACGCCAGCGCGAAAGGGAGGTCGTTCTCGAGCAGCGCTCCTTGTGACCGGAGGACTAGCACACAACCCGGTTGATCTTTCATCGTTCACCACAGAGAAAGCAGAATTTGCAGCTGCCACAATTGAAGTCCGAGGCGAGCTCTTCACTATAATTTCTGCATATGTCGCTCCTGGGCGTGATAACAGCTGGGACGCGGGAGATTTAAATAAGATAGCGCTTAAATGCCCTGGCCAGTGATGCTCTGCGGTGATTTTAACGCACATAACTCTGCCTGGGGTGACAGGCGAACTACTGCAAGAGGCAGATCGCTCGAGTGTGTCACGTCTTCGCTTCACCTAGAAGCATTAAACGACGGCACAGAAACATATGTTCGCTGAGGTGTAAACGACAGTGGTCTTGATCTAGTTTTTTGCCCCACCGGATGTAGCTGCAAACTGGACTCCACAACCCGACTCATGGGGCAGTGACCATATTCCTATCAACATTGTTTCTCCCAACGCTAGTAAACCGAAGTACAGACGATGCAGGGTCACAAACTGGGACATGTACCGACGGCACCTTGACAGTGCCCTAGCAGCAGGTCCTCTGAAGGACCCAATCATAGCAATCGCCAATGCTCTAAGTCTCTCGACGAGGACGATAAAGGTGCCACTCTGGAGGCCAGCGCCAGACCTGGTATACTTGAACCTCCGCGCCGCGCGCCGGAGAGCTCGACGAAAGGCACGAAGAACAAAAGATCCAAAAGATTGGAATACTCACCACAAGATTGATGCCAAATTTCGTCGACATACACTTCGTCTTCAGCGAAAGCAATGGGGACAACTCTGCGCCTCCTTCGGATCGCCTGGTGGCCTTTCTAAAGCATGGAAAATAGCAAAGGCGTTGTCTTCCGCAAAGCAGATTCAACACCCCATATCCGGACTCGCCGTTGCACTTCAAAAGCCTCTGCAGGAAACGGTGGAACTATTGGCGGATGAATTTTCCAAAGCTATTCCGCTACCCCCAGGATACCAAGAGTCAGAAACTCGCCCGTCTGATGCCTGCGCCCCCATGCAGCTAGATGACGACTTCACCAGAGGCGAACTAGAATACGCGCTACGGAAGTGCACGAAGCGCAGCGCTCCTGGACCTGATGGAGTGACATACCAGGCACTGCGAAACTTAGATAAGAGTCACCATCCCGCCCTCCTGGAGGCACTAAACAAGGTGTGGCGCACCGTAGAACTCCCGGCTGTCTGGAAAGTCTCCCATGTGATTCCGATCCCGAAGCCTGGTAAACTTCACGCGTTGCTGTCATCGTACAGGCCTATCTCCTTGACAAGTTGCGTCAGTAAACTCCTTGAGCGCCTCGTTCTTCGCCGTCTCACGTGGCAACTTGGCACCAACAAGACACTTCCTGACCAATTGTCTGGTTTCAGGACACATCGCTCTACGGTCGACGCCATAAGAGAAGTAGCAACATCTTTCGAAGAAGCGCGGGCTGCTGGGAAAACGATGTACTGTGCCTTCTTGGACATCCACAAGGCTTTTGACGCTCTACCTCATGCCACCATCCTCCACCAACTCACACTCTTCGGCATCGCAGGTAGAGCTTACACTTACATCCGTGCATTTCTTCAAAACAGGACCCTTATTGTAAACGTCCGGGGAACAACAAGTGCCCCAAGATATGTGACCCAATGAGTACCGCAGGGAAGCGTGATAAGTCCTTTTCTTTTCAATTTGGCAATGGCGTCACTACCTGCTGTGCTTCCGCCAATGACTTATCCACTTACGCCACGGACAAGCATCGCCATTTATGCGGATGATGTCGCAATTCGGACGGTTGGGTTAAGCAACCAGGCACACATGACAGGGCAAATTCTTCAGTTTGCTCTGGATAAAACAGCAAAAGAAATTTCTCGTCTGGGACTGACATTATCTGCTTCAAAGACCGCTCTCCTCTACACCAACAGGAGCAGGCGACAGACCGTCAAAATTACACTCGATGGCGTAGAAATCGCAAGAAGTAGGACCCACCTCTACCTGGGCCTTTTAATCGATGACCTCGCGACATGGCGGCCGGCAGTGAAAACTCTTAGGACAGTGTCGACAGCTCCTGGGCGTCCTCCGGAGTTTCCGTGCATACGGCCAGAGAGGTATCCCACCGGATGGTTTGCTGACACTCTACAAAGGTCTTCTTCAATCGAAGCTCCTATATGCACTACCATTCGTCAATATCAGGCGACCCCAACTAGACGCGCTCGAACGTTTTCACCGCGTCGCTTTACGACTCTGTTTGGGACTTCCCCCATACGCGAAAAATGTGGCGACGCTCACGGAGGCACAGTACACAGTGCGAATGCACACGACCCCGTCGGCACAGTACATTCTTGCCAACCTGCTGAAACGACCATCGTCGCATCTTGGTCAACTAGCTGCACAATTTCAGCGTAACATCGGAAGCCCTGGAGTTTTATATTCTTCACGTCCCCACACTCCACACGCCCACCGCTAGACGTGCGTGAAACACTTCCAGACCTGCCTCGGAAAAAAGATATTCACGCAACTGTCGCCCGCACAGCTGTCGCAGTGGCTCTCGAAAATGAATACGTTGAACATCTTGAGGTCTACACAGACGGCTCAGTTGACAAGAAGAGAGGAACTGCAACCGCGGCATACACGATCCCCGCAATATCAACTGAAAGTGCGGTTCTCTTAAACATCGAGACGTCCTCTACCAGCAGCGGAGACGGTTGCGATTCTACTGGCACTTACGGCACTGCAGGAACGTCCTGCAATCGGTAAGGCTGTGATTCTAACCGATTCCCGAAGTGCGCTAGTTCACATCGCCAACCCCGAGCACGCTCCCTTGATCGCCCAGGAGGCTGCACACATAGCAACAAAGCTAGAGGACAACGGTTGGAGACTGGTATTTCAGTGGGTGCCATCCCACAGCGGAATTCTTGGAAATGAACGTGCAGATACCCTGGCAACAAGGGCACATAGCATCTCGACTACCACGCACAACCTGCGACACTTCCACGAGGCGCGCCTTCACATCGCACGCGATCTCAGGAAAAGACACCCCGATCCCGGGACAGCCAATGGAGAAGGTCCTGTACCAGTCCCAACCTCTAAACTGACGCGGAAAGACGCAACGCTTTTGCATCGTCTCCGAACTAATAGCGCGTTCACGAGGAAGACATTGCATCGCTTTGGAAGGACGTCTCAGAGAAGCAGTGCTGACTGCACTGCGTGCGGGGAGGTTGAAGACATCGATCACATACTATGGCACTGCCCGGAATACGAGAAAGCACGGAAAACATTACTAGCTTCGGTTAGGGCGACAGGGGCACAGGTGTCCACAACAGAGGAACTGCTATTAGCGTCGAGATGTTTCGGTGGCGCCCTCGTATGGTTACCTTTCGTGACGTCATTACCTTGCGAACAACAAGTTCGATGGTGTTTGTAATTAGCATGGCGGAAGCTTGAAATCCCAGCGTTCTTGAACCAACACTGTCAACACCGTCAAAATTGAAGTCCGCACGTTCCTCTTATTTCCGTCCATGAGAACTCCTTTGCTGACGTCATAGGCAGCATTCGGCCAATCGTGGAAGGCCGACCAATATTCCGTGCAGTGCTCGAGTTTGCGCATGTGACTGAGATCTCAGACCGCCTCTAACTGCCGCGCGCAATTCGGAAACCGGTAAAGATCTCGTCACACGTTTGCGACATGACAATGATGCAAACCTCCAGTGAACATAACTGTGTTGTGGCAGAACTGCGGAACTGCGGCTGTGAGACACAAGTTTCGCCGCCGCTTCGCGGCGGCGCGACATGTTACACAGGTTCAGCTCGTCGCCGCTCCGCGGCGACGAGCTGTACTTGTGCAATTGACCAAATATTGGGAGCGATTGAGCGACTGTTGGCACTTGCACGTTTTATCGAACGTTTACTTTGAACCATGTTTTAGCCTTGTGTTAGCAACGCTTTAGCCCTTGTGTTAGCAACCTCCCCCCTCCCTCTACCCTACAAATGATTTGATTGGCGCTTTCCCCTAGTAACTTCCAAAATATTTTATTCAACCCATCTCAATCCACATCTTTCCTTCCCTCTCCCCTTTGGCTATGCGAGTCTTTTCCCTGCCTGGAGAATAACATTTCGCACAGCCATTCAACCCCCTTTCCCGTTTTATACACCACATCCCCCCCCCCCCCCCCCCCCCCCTCCACCAGGCTGAAGAATATTTCTGCTGGTCCCCCTTTAAGAGTATCGGCACTCTGTCCCCCGATATAGGAGGTATTGACTGGACGCCATATTTGAGGGTGATGTTTAGAGCCCGTGCTCACAACGAGCCATGGTGTAAGATAATACTCTTCAGGTGAGGACACGGCGGGGCTGAACGCGCGGCGCGAGGAATATAGTGTTCGTTCGACGGGCATCCAAAGGCTGCATTATTCCGCGGCCACCGTGCCCGCGGCTGACAGTGTCGCCGGCGGCCAAACGGCGAAACTGTGTGAGAGCGAAAAACATTATCTCGTTGCCATGACACCCCGGTACACCGTGGTCTTTCTGCACGAGCGACAACCTCGCTGGAGCTCTGCGCGTGTCGAGCATGAGGCGGCACGAGCCGTCTTTGCCGTACCCACGGGTCGACGAGTCATCTGCCGGCGCCGCTTGAAACCATAGTGAGAGAGAGCGAAAAGCGAACTTTATCTGCACTGCGCGAGGAGCGCGCTGTCCTCACCTGAAGAGTATTATCTTACACCGTGCAACGAGCTCACATTGATAGGTTGCCAAGACCGCCAATCTTGACGGTGCGGAATGTACGTTACGAAAGAACTCTCGCTGTCAGCATGAGATAAGCAGTCGCGCACATAGTATAGACCTTTCCAAAAAAGGACACTTGGCAGGTTCCATTTTCAGTGTTCGTGCGTATGGCGCGTGATTTGCTCGATTTCCGAAGCGACGAACGTGCGCGTTCTGGACTGTGATTTAACACGTGTGGACTGTGATTTTTGTAAACAGTGGAAACGTCTATAGACCTTTCCAAAAAGGAGCGTGTGGCCGGTGCCATTTTTAGTGTTTGTACGTATGGCGCGTGCTTTGCTCGCTTTCCGAAGCGACGAATACGCACGTGCTGGGCTGTGAAGATCGCACGCTGGACTGTGATTTTGTAAACATTGGAAACGTCTATAGACCGACACGCTGTTTACAAACAAGCCCGCGTTTGCCCACACCGGGTGTGGGCACTGCGCGTGCGCAGAAACCGAATTCGCGTGAAGTGACGCGTCTGCGCATGCGCAGTGCCGTCGACAGCGCCACCGCAGCTGCGTGACGTCAGCGCCGCGTGTTGGTCTATATGGCCGCCAGTGAATGAAAGTTTCCACTGTTTACAAAAATCAGTCCAGCCAGCGCTCGCTCGCAATAGGGAGTATTCAGTGGACGCCATATTTGTGGGTGCTGTTTAGAGTGCATGCTCAGAACGAGCTCACATCAACAGGCTGCTAAGACCGGCACTCTTAGTGGTGCGGAATGCACGTTGCAAAAGAACTGGGGAAGCTTGCCATCAGCACGCGCTCAGCATCCGCGCACACAGCCATGGCCGCCAGTGAATGCATGCGTGACGCCGCCATAACTTTAGTTCGCAGGAGGCAGACTGCCGTGCACGCGAGGGCTCGTGCCTTCTCGTGCTTTACACGCGCAGTGCTCCAGCGAGTTTGTCGCACGTGCAAAAAGACTAAGTTCCCTCGATGCATTGCGGCAGCGGTTGCATAGTCAAACTGGCTGGTGAGATCTATACTTCGTTTCACTTTATCTGCGAGCGAAGCCAAAGCTAGAAGCGCGAGACCAGCGCTTTTTGCATTTCTCCCCAGCTCGCGCGCTCGAGCAAAGCCTGAACGCACGGAGCTTCCGTGCTCGCGGTTCCAGTTTTGCCTTCGCTCGCACATAGGGTGAAACGAAGTATTAGCGATGTGCGCGGCCAAAAGCGTCGCTGCGGTCAGCTTTCCACGATTGGCCAAACCATGGGCATATGAGCACTGTCAGATTGTCAACTTTGACGGTGTTAGTTTCGGATTGCGATGGCTCCTAGCTTCTACTGTGCTTTTTAAACTCACCATCAAACTCGTTGTCGCCCACGATGGTAAGTAGCCAGAATAACAACTGGTGACGTCACGGCGAGGCAAATCCCAGTCGTGACGTCACGGAGGGAAACCATAAGAGGGCGCCACCGAAACATCTCGGCGCTAATAGTGGCTCCCAGCCAGAAAGTGCGCGTGCATAGCGCACAAACGCAGCAATGAACGCGCCCTCACACGCCTTTATGGAAATGTGCACTAGAGCCACTAAATGAGCTGCGCTTAGAGTATCGGCACTCCGTTCCCCGACATTGTTGTGAGCGTCGCCATCTTGGGGCTTGTGCAGAGCAGACGCAACTACTGATCGTCATGATTTAAAAGTGCGACTTCCCCAGCATTAGATTCGGTGTTAGGGAGCTCATGTAATGTTGCTTTTCTCTGTCGCAAACTGTTTAAACATTTGTGGAGGACAGAAAAACATTTCCTGTGATTTCAGATAAAGCTTCAGATAACTGGCAACCATGATTTTAAGCCACAATATGGCCAAGTGTCATTACTCTGAAGCGTAGCTTATTTAGTGGCACTAATGTGCACAGACAATAGACCCTTTCCGGAATTCAGTCTGGCCACTTGGATCACTATCACCATCTGAAAAATGACATATATACGCTTTGAATGAAGCCGTGGCGGCTGCACGAGCGCTCGTGCAGCAAATGCTCAAGTCAAGGCAGTCAAGGCTGGCCGCTCGCGCTTGCACAGCCTTCGCGGCTAGTCCATGCTAGGGTGAGACGAAGTATTAGCCCCGTGCGCGACCGAAAGCGTCGCTGTGGTCGGCCTTCCACGATTGGCCGAACGCTGACTATGACGTCGGAAAGGGGATTTTCATCGACGGAAATAAGAGGAATGAAAGAACTTTAATTTTGACGGTGTTGGCAGTGTTCCTTTAAGAGCGCAATGATTTCAAGCTTCCACCATGCTAATAACAAACACCATCTAACTTGTTGTTTGCAAGGTAATGACGTCACAAAGGGGAACCACAGGAGGGCGCCACCAAAACTTCTCGCCGCTAATAGCGGCAAGATGTTTTGGTGGCGCCCTCCTATGGTTCCCCCTTGTGACGTCATTACCTTGCAAACAACAAGTTGGTGTTTGTAAATAGCATGGTGGAAGCTTGAAATCATTGCGCTCTCAAAGGAACACTGCCAACACCGTCAAAATTAAAGTTCTTTCATTCCTCTTATTTCCGTCGATAATAAATCCTTTTCTGACGTCATAGTCAGCGTTCGGCCAATCGTGGAAGGCCGACCACAGCGACGCTTTCGGTCGCGCACGTCGCCAATACTTTTGCCTTTTGCCTTTTGCTTACTGATGAAGAAAGAAGTTGACGATGCTCCTAAGCAGATGATTCGAGGCCTGTACATTCTACACATTAGCGCGACGTGAAGCAGGAATGGGATGCAAGAGCTGCGTAAGCGTTCATTTCTAACTTGGGCCCAGTCAGTCTGTTAGTAGCATACACTCAGCTTCAAAGCCCCTTGATGTACAGAACTTTATCAAGGCGTCTATGTGGGTTGGCGCTTCGTTCTGAGCGGTTGCATTCTTTTAGCCATCGACAGTGAAAGACATCGAAAAAGAACTGTATAATAATTAAAGCGCACATTTTCGTTTACCGTTGACTTGCGAAAGTGACGGTGACCGATTTGTACAGTAAAAGTTAAACTGCCATTTGCGTCACCAGATGGCACTGAATTCCGGAAAGGGTCTATTGCAAACATGGCACCCGGCTGGTGCCCCATGCATGCAAACACGTGCAGCGTGCGCGTGAAGATTGCTTTGGCAACCTTGAAATTGCACGGGCATTACCGCACGAGCAGAGACATGGCGGCGGCCAGTCGCCTTGCTTGCAATCGTCTATATTCTCTATTGTTTTAGCCTGGAACATGGATCTTGGACACTTGAACGAAAGTTTCGATGATTGCCAAGTCTTTATATTCGCGGATTATTACTTAGTCATCCATAAAAGCTAGGATTTCCCTGAGAGAATTGTCGAAGCCATCACTGCCTGTTCATCAGGGCTCAATTTCACAGAAGAAAATCTTTCACCGAGGGTTTTCAATACCTATAGAGATCCGCCTCCACCTTCTTCCATCAGTGCTATGCTGGACATTTCAACAGAGAACAAAAAAGCCGGTGTTACTCTTCACAACTGCCCATCCTAAAGCGGTTAAACTTAACATTGTCAGTCTCTTTTCTCCTCTTTTATAAAATCATGCCCTCGCCTTTCTGAAAGAAACTTCCATTTACAACATCAGAGGCTTGTCAAGGCTGATTATTCAGCGGTTCTTCTGAAAGCCACCATTTTGCCCGTCACCGGCAAAACACTACAACTAAAAGCAATAAGCGCGATCGTTTTGCCGTCATTTCATACGTTCATAATTCAGAACATCGGCTAGAAGTCATAGCTTCCAGACCCAGGCAGATAAAAACACCAGTTCACGGCGCTTTGTATTTGGGTGACGAGGGTCACGTGGTGCGCCGCTGTCGCGTTTTTGGTCGCCGGTGCCACCGGCAAGGGCCCGCCGGTTTCACGACAGCAATAAAACGTCCACTGAGACGTTTTATTGCTGTCGTTACAAAATGAACCAGCTCAACTTGACTCGAGGTTGGCCAATGTTTTATTGACTATTGGAAGTGCACGGAGCACACCACGCTCCACTTCGATGGGGTCCAGCCACCGCCGCGACCAACGGCCAAAATCCATCGTTTCCGCAGTTCCGCAGGCCTACCGGTGAAAGGTAACCCCCGCTGAAGAAAAGCCGGTCCGATTGCGGCAACCGGCCACGCTGCAAGTGCCCATCCCGTAGCCGGAGGAAATTAGCGTCCTGGCGACGCCAGGCTTTCGTTTTCTCCGTTGCGATTGCGGCGAATGCCCTGATCGTCCCGTGTACCAGCAGCGGTGTGTCGTCTGCTCGTGATCCGCCTCAACCACCTGCTTGCTTCACGTCTAGCCTTCGATGTGATAAAACCTACCGGACGGAGCACGCGCAATCCTGCAAGGAATCCTCCTACAATCAACCATCCATCTCGCGTCCTACAATCAACCATCCATGTAACGCGCACCAATAGACCCTTCCCGAAAGTCAGTCTACCCACCCTGTGCAGAGCCAAACCCGACGCTTTAATGGCGGCACTACACAGTTTCTCCACACCAGAAAATGCGAACGTCTTCGAAAACATAGAGCTGAAAGGGGAAAAGGTGTTGGTCCCCTTACGTCACCTTCGACTCACGAAATCGAGGGTGCTTGATTTAGCCGAGCATGATCTCCTATCACCGCCATTAGAGCGGCAATATTGGAGCTCATGGGACTGCCATAAGGTGACTCTGACTTTTGAAAAGGGTCTATTGTCAGAGAGATCTACGGTCACGTTGGCCACAAACTCTTTTAAACGTTTTATGACTATACTCTGTTTCATACTTAGCGTGCAACGCTGTCAAAGCTACTGGCGCGAACGCGTGGGTTCATCTGTGGTTTTGTTTGCGCGAGAACACGTGCAAATGATCAACGAGATCAAGCCCCACACTCGCACCAGTAGCTTTGACAGCGTTACGTTGCACGCTAAGTATGAAACAGAGTATAGAGAATTGCAAGCATGCCGCCCCGAGTGGTGCCCCATGAGTGCAAGCACGTGCAGCTTGCTCGGGAACATAGCTTTGGCAAGCTTGAAATTGCACGGGCGTGTCCGCACGAGCAGAGACATGGCGGCGGCCAGTGTCCTTGCTTGCAATTGTGTATAGGCTTCACAAATATTGCAACGTGCCCCCTCCTTTGAAAATACAAAGAAATCGGGGAAAGCAAAATGTCTCCGTAGCACAGTCAGCGCCACGAGTGCGTGCAGGAGCACGCTCTTTCACACGCTTCAGAACAAAAAATTGGCAGATAAGCGGTCGGAACAAAATGTTTAGACGTCATCACCCTAAGCGAAGCGCACATGAAGGCACCCTATTGTAACGTAACGTAGGGAAACGGGGCTGTCTGAATAAGGCTGCATGGTTCACACGTACAGCCCCGTTTTCTTACGTTATGTTACGTTACAAGAGCTTACATCTACTTACGACGGAATTTACTGGGACATCTGTACTTTGTACGAAGCATGGAAACCAGTTTAAGGAGCAACATTACACACAATGTTCGAAGCAGGAATATCCCGGCGATTCATAACGTAATGTAATAAAACGTAAGCGGATGTGCCTGTGTCTTTTTATGTCATTCGAACACCCGATGCGCAGAAAAGAAAGAAAAAGAAGTAAAACACGTAGAAAGAAAAGAACCTGTGTTCGAACTCAGTTTCGAACACGAGCTGCAATGACCGTCGAGAGCTTCCACGTCTTCATACCCGAACAGACACCCGAGAGAACATCTACCCGGCGGAAACGCACCAAGCGACTCTCTCAAAACAAAGCAGCGAGCAAGGTGAGGACTGCACTCCACGGGGAAGGAATTATCGAAGCTCGGGCATATGCCCCGATTTTCTTGTCTGCTCCGCCACCTTGGTGCCTGTGCGGGTCGACGTTGGGGGAGAAAACGATACGAGAGAGCGCGGGGACTTCAGAAGATCGAGCTCTGGTTGGAATGATTAGTGGGTATAGACCTAGGGTGCCTTCATGTGCGCTTTGCTTAGGGTGGAGACATCTCGCCATTTTGTCCCACACTTTTATCTTTCTTTTTTTGTTCAGAAGCGCGTGCAAGAGCGTGCGCTGACTGTGCTATGGCGACATTTTGTTTTCGTCGATTTCTTTGTATTTTCCCCGTGAGCGCGTGCTGTCGGCATCGGGTACTACAAAGGGTGGCATCACCCTTAACAGAAGGACATTGAGGCACCCTATTCGCAACTTTCACGACCTATAGGGGGCGCACTAGTGCCTATCAAAATGGCTGTCATCTGGATGATCGTCGTAGAACAGCAGTACGAGGCGGAGTCTGCAAGGCGTGAGTAATTCTAGTTTTGCTATGTACGAGCAATATTAGAACCTTAGTCTATTTTTTTACGTCAGGAACGTGTTGGCAAGCATCTTTATTGTGAAGCCGATCATCCAGGAGCTAGGGAGCAGGATTCTCACACCGCGGTACCACCATCGCTGAAAGTTGCGAATATAGACCTAAAGCTAGCTGCCTCTGTATCCACTGCACTCGTCGCACGCGTTTAAATGCGAGAGCCAGACGCCGCCTTCTAGAGCGTTCGGCGAGTGCAGTGGAGAGAGAGAAAGGCAGCTAGCTTTGCGTCCACCCACTAAGCATTCGAACCAGAGCTCGGCGTGCTGACGTCCTCGCTCCTTCTCGTCTCCACCTCTCTCGGTGTCAGCCCGCGCAAGGCAGAGCGGGCGCAATAGACCTATTGCTAAATTACCCAAGCATCAGCGAGAATGCTGGGAATGTAGTTGTACGCTTCGCACGCGCTCGCCTTCATCGTATAAAGATTAAAAGGAAATAACCAAAATAAGGCTTTGACCAACGCACGTGCAAGATGCCATTTTATTTTAGTCATTGAGTTCCCCTTTTTTCCAGAAGGGCGCACTCATCTTGAATGACCTCACATCTGGTATTCGGTAAAACATCGTTTTGGTCTCTCCACGCCACTGGAAAGTGTTTACGAAAAATGCGTGATTGTCGCACCTTCTTGTTTTGCCGCACCTATATTTTCTCGCGTATTCCAGTTTGAAATGTTTTAGTATTTTTTTCGTCCCGCATACCAATAGAGAAACTACGTGACTGGGAACGACAGGAAACAGAAAACGTCTATACGCGTGGAAGGCGAACGCGTAACGGCGCGCAGACCAATATTCCCAGCATTCTCCTTGATGCTTGCGTAATTTAGCAATATATATAGGTTCCTATTTCAAAATGCGTCTTCCTGCGCTTTAGAGACCGCGTAAAGGCTGAACTCTATGGAGAAAATATGCTACGAATAACCGACGAACTTCGCTGGGTGGCGTTCGCTCTTGCAGTGGCGTCCAAAAACGGGCTGTTCGCCGCATATCTAGCTCCGACGCCGCTACCGGAAGCGGCCGACGCGCGGCGAAGGAATCCAGGACGTAGTAATGACATTGGACACCAATGTGGCTGAAGTGACGTTGCTCATAAGCGTATAGTTTCACTAAGTAAACTACGCCTTAATATAAGAAGTAAAAAAAAAAAAGTCCGTTTTTTTTGCGGAACGGTATTAATTTCTCCGTTCGTGTGTTGAATTAAGGTATATGTATAGGTGCAGCTTAGATTAGCTTTATATTATTTCATCAAGACATACATGTTTCAAGTGCCAAACGCATCGTTACTTCCTTCCATAACCAAATATTGCGAGAACGACTTCGCGCAGCGAACAAATGATACGCAAAATGTCCTATTAATTTTTTCTCGATGTGACAACGAAAACGAGTGTAGTTTATTTATTTTTGGCACACACGACATAAAATTAATAATATTATTATGAACTGCGTGATGGCTGATTTTAATGCGGTGTACAGAACGGCAATCCTGTAAGGCGTACCATTTGAGGATTCGGTTTACATATATTTCCCTTTTTTCTTTTTCACTTTGTGGTAACGCTACTTCATTCCAAGATGCCCACATCGGTTATATTGGATATCTAACCAAGCGCCAGATTCGTACGTGTTTCTACTTTCATCTTAACGACAAAAATGAAATTCTTCCAAATCACCCGTATATTGCACTGACGTGCAATATACGGGTGATTGCCCTTCAGTGCAATATTGCACTGAAGGGCAACTTAACGTGTCTCCACGTGTCGGAACCCATCGGCATCGTGCCGTTATATCGGTTTTTTATTGCTTTCTTTATGCCGTACACTATACCTATGCTCAAAATAGAATCGTCAAGAAGGACGAAAGAAAGACGCAACGTTAGCCGTGCGGGACGGCGCTCTCTGAAAATGGCGACAGCAGGAAGAAACAGCTAGGGGAAAGGGTGCACGCATGCGCAGAAGATTACTGGAAGAAAAAAAAAATGTCCATTAACTTCTACTGTCAGGATTCTTCTTCGCAAATATTTAGACGTGAATTTAAACAAAGAAACGTTTTAAGATTGAAATTAAAACGAAAAGAAGCATCATATCAACCGCTGTTAAGTTGTTTAACAAAAAATATTAGTTCGCGTGGCGGCCAAGTCTGGAAATTGTAGAGCAAGAATTATAAAAAAAACCACGTATATAAGCGCTGTCAGCACCTCCTGGCCGTCGGTTTTGCATTTCATGTAGCAGATATTGTGTGCAACCTGAAAACCGCCAGGGATCCAAAGAAAGTTTCCAAGATCACAAGCCTCCAATTCAAAGCCCTTGAGCGAGAACTAATCCAAGATCACTTGAATTTAGCGAAATTACATACGCTCCTTTAAATGGTTATCAACTTATCATTAGAGAGTTTTAGTAGGCCGTTTCCATTTTCCGCTCCGCTCTGAGGGTGCCAAACTGCGCATGCGGGGCCTGCTTCACCGGAATGGAAAGCGGAGGTCCAAAAACGAAGCGTTTTAGTCATATAGTTATTATAATGTACGCTAGAGGTTCAAGTGGCGCTAGTGTGCTGCTGCAAATTGAAGCAGACAGCAACCAGTCGGAAATTGACTTCCGGTAATGCATTTCTATGGGGAAAAGCGAGTGCATTTTCTCGCTGCGCTCGATTATAAGAGCAAATATCACGAATATTTCGTACGTTCTGGCACATTGGAACATTTCTCAGTCACGCAGACGAAATAATTGGTCAGTTACGGCGTTTTCATTTGAAATTCGTGGCATGAAAAACGGTGCTAAAACCGCTTCGTACATGCATTTATGTGCACTGTCGGACACTGTTAGCGCGAACACGGCATCGGCGCTTTCCACCATGGGGGATATACGTGTCAAACGAACGAAGGACATGTGGAAAACCAAGAGAGACGGCAAAAACTACGCAGTACCAATGGATAACAGTGTTGCGGAATGGGCACCCCCATTCCCTTCCAATTCCATTCCGGGAATTAGAGTTTTCGATAATTCAATTCCTTTCAACTCCTAGGAATAGGGACACTGGGCCCATTCCCACTCCTGGAATGGTTAAATCGTTCCATTCCATTCCTCTAATTTCTAAATGTAAAAATTGGTACTTGAAACTTGTGCAGTGTTTCCGGCATAAGCAGCATAAAGCTGCCATTATCAAACGCAAAGACAATTGCAAAAAAATGCTAAATGCCTCAAAAAAGCACTGATCTTACTACCCTCACGGTGCTGATTGCCTGGGGTGACTCGAAGCGTCCGCAGCGGTCTATCGCAAGGTGAAACAAGGTATGCAGAAACTAGGGCTGGGCGTCAATTAAAAGTTTTAACCTGATTAATCGCCACCCTTTAATCGATTAATTAATCGATTAATCGGTCTCGTTCATTTCCATGCATAATAATATTGTTTAAAAGTAAAAATTGCATTTATTTTTTTTTTGTTTTTGCTGAATATGTGTTAGACAACGCAATAATTTCAATTATGAATCAACTTCGATATACACTTGAGAACAGTTGAAAAACATTCACACTCACATATTATTACTTCAGCTCCATGAGGCAAAAATGTTCCTTGATATTCTCCGTCAAGAGCGACCTCCTCTGATTTTTTCACGGTAGTCTCTGCTGCGCTAAACGGACACTTGCACGGCGTTGAAATCGCTGGGACAAGTGTAACCTCCTGCACTTGTCAGGATTTGCAAACCTCCACCTTACAGTTTAACTCAAGTTAATATTTCACCTAAACTTTTCACTTCATATTGGTGTGCTCGTCCATGTCTGCATAGTGAAAGCATTTAATTTTTATTTAATTTTGGTTCGTCACAAGTTTACGGATTAACCGGTTTAACAAATTAATCGCGATTAAAGCATTAATCGATTAATCGGTAGGTTAATCGATCAATTGCCCAGCCCTAGCAGAAACTAAAGTCAAAGGAAATGAGCGGGCATCCGCTAGCTTGCTTGTGACCCTAACCCATGCTTGAATGTAAAACATATAACACAGAAAACATGCATCGGAACAAAGACTAAGTAAAAGGCGGACTTGCACGTAAAAATACAGTATAAAAAACATGCGTCGGAGCAAAGCGCAAGAAGTGAATCTCGCTTTATTTTAATGGCGAAGCAAACCCACATTTCGCACTTTAAAGGAGTGCGCGCGAATTAACGTGGAATGCGGCAGGGTTGGCCAGCTGCTAAACAACGCTCCTCGAACTACAGTGTTGTACGTCGAACTATAAGAAAACAATAACTGATCATCTTTCGGCGGCGCGCGAGTCAACGAGTTATCAGAGCTCTGCGAGTTATGAGTCGCTTCCGCTCCCAGATCTCAGTCTGTGCGCGCGTGCATTCTCCATGCTGCGAGAAAAAAAAAAAAAAAAAGCAAGATTAGAAGGACGATGAGGAGCTGTGCATGGCGCTTTCTTTCTTTGCCGCTTTCTTCGTTTCTTTTGCTTGGTGCTTGGTTTCTTGTTTCGCTCTCGTGTAACACCAGTGCAGCCCGTCGCCTGCGCGTCCCTGAAAGGCGCCACTGCCCCCCCCCTCCCCCTCCTCCCTCTGGTCCTTTGCTCTGACGCTTGTTTTTTGTACCGTTTGCCTTTTTTTTTTGCGTATAAGTCTATGGACTTAGGCTCCACGCAGGCTAGCAGTTTCCCGCTCCTTTTATTTCTGAACAACTGACACTCGCTGACTGGCTCGGTTTAACTAAACGTACCCCCCCCCACCACCCCCCCCCCCCGAAATAAAAATAAATAAATAAAAAAACAAAGAACCTGGCTCATTCCATTCCCATTCCATTCCGGGCAAAAGGCATCTAATTCCATTCCCATTCCATTCATTCAACGTTGCCGCCATTCCATTCCCATTCCATTCCGGTGTCCCGAAAATGCGGAATGATTCCGGAATCATTCCAACTCCGGTGTGGCAACTCCGCAACACTGATGATAAGTAACTCCTTGTGCATGCAGGCGATCATGATAAATTGAAAGCCACGTAATATAGTCCCGATTTGCAATAAATAAGTACTGCTTTATTCTTTCTGCTCATGAATATGTGCAAAGATGCATGTTTTTTGCTCAAATCATCAACCGCACGCTTCAAATCTTTGCAAATAGGGAGAAGTCAGAGAACAGGTGCCCGATAAAAACTGTCCAACATAGGAAATAATAAAAAGGCACACCTTTCGTAGTACACATAATTTATTTCTTACATTCGAATGTTTTTTTAAGTTTTAACCGATCGTAAAGATGCACGACGGAGTCGTTTTCATAGAGTGACAGAACGGGCATATTAGCAATATATATAAGCGCCACCGCAATGCTAGCAAACCTTGAACACACTCTACATTCTTTCCGATCGTTAGTTTTCTTAGAATCGACGCTCGTTTTTACATACCTGCCATGGAACATAGGTTTGGGCCTGAAATATAGCGAAGCTTAACATCGTCAGTGGTAAAGAAAAATGCTGTAATTAAAGCAATTACACTTTTACAATATTAATAAATTTACATACTATCCGCTACAACCGAAATAATAAAGTTATTTATGTTATTTTCCGGCAAAAATAGACACAATGCACGCGCGTTTTCCCATAGGAATGCACAGGAGCACCGCAAAAGTAGACTGGTTGCTGTCTGCTTCAATTTGCCTCCCGGAAGTCGCGTAGACACTAGCGCCAGTTGAACCTCTAGCGTACATTATAATCACTCTATGGTTTAGTAGACCCTTTTTCTTCAGCGTAAGAGCGTTTCGAGTGTGTTCGAAAAATTTCGCTTGCGTAGCCCCACAAGTAGGCGTTTATAGTACTAGTGAGGAAAAAAAAAACTAAACGTTGACACCAAGAGTGTGAAGAAAGCGTGTTTGTAGAGGTAGTAAGAACGAAGGCGAGGATTATAAACACAAAAGAGTAGGCACACACCGGAAGGTTATTAAGCTATAAAATATTAATATAATCGTTCCACCTTGTGTGCGAGTTGAAGCCGAAGGTATAAGCATGAGCATATTGCCCTAAAGACTACTTGCACTGCACAAGCGCGCGTGCTGGTCAAGGACGCTGAAAGGCTGGCACTCGCTCCTGTATTTTCTGCTCCGCCGAATTAAAAATGAACGGATTTACGTATTCGAAGTAGAAAAATGAAAGAAAAGGACGAAGTTTGCGCATTGCGAGTACACCCTTTTGCGAAATACGAGTACAGTGTTGCATAAGGCTAGCAAGGCACCTGCACAATGAATCCCCGCTGTTCTTAAGGAAGGAGGAGTTCTACAAACAAGATTAAGCTTGCGAAACATCGAATCTATGATTTGTATCACTCATGCCATGAAGCGCCGAAGCTTCCTTTCCGAACGCGGTCTGCTGAACATTGCCAACGTAGAAGAAAATCCTTTAGGAGGCAATCCCGCTTCCAGAAGGACCTCGTTGCTCTGCAAGCGGGCCTCCAAATCCCAGCATCCGACAGATCGGCGCAGGGTGTTGACGATCTGGCGAGACGATTTGCATGGTTCTTTGTCGACTGGCCTATCCCAACCGTCTGTTCGAACTTGAATGAGCGTTTGGACGGAACTCGTCGGTGTTCTCCAGTATTGTGAACCTCATCGTGGTTCACATCAACGAGACGTTCGGCCACCTTCTCGCTGACATGAACAAACATAGGTGGTTGACCCTCGCGAAACTGCAGCTGCGCTCACAGGTGAGACTCTGCATGGTTTCTGTAAATTTCGCGTTTCCATTGTTTCTAGCACAGCTGCGCTGTCTGGTAAAAAGTTACTTTTTTTGATACGCCAATTATTTACGTCTTTCCTTTGGTTGGGCACGAAAAAACAACGAGGTGTACATGGGCAGTGTCAGGACAAGTCACGACAAGCGCGGTTGTAATCTGTGAGTTTTAGTAGGCCACTTTTATGAGCCTTCTATGCTCTACTTTACGCTCTGCAAGAAGCATAGTCTCCACCGCGCATCCGCCGCTTTGAGTTGGAGCGTATAAAATTGGGTTGTGTGTATGTTTATACAGCCTACAACTTGGTCTGCCTCTACGGGCGACGAGTCTCCCAGCTGTAGATGAGAAATTTAGCCAGTGCAGTACAACCGCTAGCCTGGGGTCTTTAACGTGCATCACGCAGTAGTGATACACGACCGCACGCCGGTACGATGCTCATCCAGATCGAAACGGGCAGGGTGGGATTGAGCCCAGGATCCCTGGGTTCTGCAGCGCTAGCTTTCGCTCCACGTGCTCCGAGCTGGTGTGCGCTAACCCACTCGGCCACCGATCCCCCTTGGAGCGTATAGTTAGCGGAGTGAGCGTGCGCTCCCCTTCACAAGTTGCAGAACGGACTAATACCCAAATCACACGGCAGCGTAAAGGTACCTTTAGCCGAGGTGCCTGTCGTAAAGGGAGCTGGAGATCGTGATCACACGGCGGATAAAGGTCCCTTTCGCTAAGGGAGGTCCTGTGTTAAACGGAGCTCGCCGAGCTCCTTTAAAAGCTACAGGCAGTAGCCTCGGACCCACGAACTCAAAATAATATCACAGATCTATAAATATATCTTGTTTAATGCATTATAACAAATTGAATATATATAAGTATAAATTATGAAATGATCGTGAACACAAATGTGATGGAATAATACAATAATGATGAACGCGTACTCTTGCTAGCAGGCAGCAGCGGCGGCACGTGGAAAACAGTGTCTGCTACGAACCCGAACGCGATGGACCACTGCGAGCTGTTTTTGGAGGTTGTAGACGAGTCGCCCGACTCTCCCGCCCAGTAGAGTTCCTGTATAGGCTCCCTACGGGAGCCAGAGTTGCGCGTTTGATTCCACGTGCCGCGTGCCGCCCTCGCCGCTATTCGCCGAGATCCGATCACGTGAGGAGCCGTATCAAGTGTCGTGCAGCAAAGTAGACGTTGCACGCGCCCCGGCGTACGTTCCCCGGCTTTTGAGCACGCCGCGCGCCTCGAACGCGCGGCGCTGCTATTCGCCGAATTCAGTCACGTGAGGAGCTGAATCCACATGCCATGCATGAACGCGCAACTCTGGCTCCCTAACCCCCCATTCACACTGGAAGCGGATCCGCGTTCGCGAAGCGGTTGCGAACGCGGTTGTATAAAGATCTAGTACAATTGCACGCGCATTTGATGTCATCAAATGCGCGTGCAAATGTACTGAATCCTTATACAACCGCGTTCGCAACCGCTTTGCGAACGCGGATCCGCTTCCAGTGTGAATGAGCCCTTACCGCTCATTCACACTGGAAGCGGATCCGCGTTCGCAAAGCGGTTGCGAACGCGGTTGTATAAAAATCCAGTACAATTTGCACGCGCACTTGATGTCATCGGGTGCGCGTGCAGTTGTACTGGATCTTTATACAACCGCGTTCGCAACCGCTTTGCGAACGCGGATCCGCTTCCAGTGTGAATGAGCGGTAAGGGAGCCTATAGGCCTCCTGCGCTGAAGCTTTGAACAAACTGTAGCGCCCTCATTTTGGGTAGTACAAGCTCACCTGATTGAGCCTCGCACTACTTATGGCACGTTGGTTGAGCTTTTTTTTAATTCTGTTTGGTGCTGAAGAACAAAAAACACCATTGGACGCCAGAAATCGGCCAGACTCAACGCCGCAAGAAAATCAAAAGTGCCAAACTCATGACTCCACCGCTAGGGTACGCGCCTCTTATCTCTGGGTGGTGACGTCAAAACACCTGTGTCGCGATGCTTTCTTTTTTTTTTCTTTGTCATGTCTACTTTGGAACGCGTGAAACGGCGTCGCTTGGCTCACGCTCTTAGCGTCTTAGCTTTGACGGCGTTCGAATTTTTGTTGTTTCTTTGTATTTTCATCGTGATCTCGCGCTCCGCACCAGAGCAGGCACGCTTCTGCATGCGTGACAGTTTGAGACGCTAAAGTTTGTACTACCCAAAACAAGGCCTAAAGGCTGAACTCCATGGGACGAATTTGCTGCGAATAACCGACGAATTTTGCCCGGCGGCTTTTGCTCTGCGCGTGGAATCAACACAGTGGCTGCTACGTCACGCGCAAAGCGAGCGTGCCGCCGGGCGGCGTTCGCCAGTTATTCGTCACATAATTCGTCCCATGGAGTTCAGCCTTTACAAGTCCTTTTTCGCAGCACCCCCTGGGGAACGCAGGAGGCCCATACAGGAACTCTACCGCCCAGGACCCTTTATCTTCGTCGTCGTCCATCCTTTTCGATCGCGTGACTGGCGTAACCATGAGACTCCGTCGTGGTTCGTTTCTGCCACGCATTATTCAGGTACTTTAGTGAGACCTTTGCAAGAAAATGGAGCTGCTAAACATAAAAAGGTCGCCCACCTCGCAATGCAAACTTGTAAACGCAAATGATTTAGGGCCAGTGTGGCCAGACGGGTCGGACTTTTAAAGCGAGACTCATTTAGGTGCGCCCTTAGACTTAGAGAAAAAAGTAAAGTGCCGCAAAAGCAGACAGAAATAATATTTCGGTTTTAAATGTGATATTTCACATTCAATAAAAAAAAAAAAAAAAAAAAAACTGCGCGTCAAACCGATTTTGAGGAATACTTATTTATCACGTGCTCCTCTCACGGTAAACCGATTTCGAGGAATACTTATTTATGACGTGCTCCTCTCACGGTTAAGCTGGAATTCAATTGACATCAACCTAAAGTGCTCCGTTTATTTATCGTGTGATCAAGAACTCCGTTTACTGCAGGTACCTTTGTAATGTTCAGCGAGTTCCCGGGACAGCGGGGCATTGACGAGTGCACGCAAGCTTGCCCAGTGGTAATCTGTTTTAATCTCGTGCGGCGTGCTCGTTTTATACCAGGTGCGCAGGGGCGCCATCTGGCTATCTATCACACTCCTCCCCCCCTAACAAAACTTAGCGGAGGTCCCACCGATCTTCACGGTGAAAAGCGCACAGGAGGCCTTCGTGCTCGATTACTTCTCCTCAGTAGTGGAGTTCCAGGAACAGGCAGAGTATCTTCATGCTGATATTCAGCTGTTACGATTTGAGGCACCGCTTGGGCAGAAGCATCTAGTGGCTCAGCCTCAGCGAGAGCGGGCACACTCTAATCAGGAGGAGCGGCCTGATCCACCGGCTCTGGTCGCGGCTCCGATGATGCCCTAGGTTGGGCTAGGTCAGGAAGCAGATGTCCTTCATGACGTCTCCAACACCGACCATCTGGGAGTGTGACATCCGTGATGTGGTCACTTGGGGTGTCGGTCACAGTTGCCGGTACCCATGGTGGACCTTGTCGAAACTTTCTCGCGTAAACGGCATCACCCGGCTGGACAGTTGGGATCAGTCATGATCAGTCGAGCACCATTGTCGTGCGCCATCTTCTGGATGAGCTGTTTTTTCGATATGCGTGACCTAAGGTCCGGGTGAAGTAAAGTCAACGCAGTCTTTAACTTGCGACCCATCAACTCCGCCGGAGTGCACCCTGTGGTTTCATGAGGTGTAGTTCTGTAGTTGAGCAGGATTCGGGCCAGCTGACACTGGAAACTTCCAACAGCTGCCTTCTTCAGCTTCAGCTATATGGTTTGAACCGCTCGCTCAGCGGCTCCATTTGACGTTGGGTGATACGGTGGCGTTAAAATTTGCGTTATTCCATTCTGTCGAAGGAAGTCCTTGAAGCTACCGCTTACAAATGCCGGCCCGTTATCGGATACGACGAGATCTGGTAGTCCGTTACAGGCAAACATCACCCGCAGGCAAGGGATCGTGGCTTCTGCCGACGGCGTGGACACAAGAACGACCTTAATCCACTTCGAGTAGGCGTCGACCACGATGAGTAGATATCGGTTCTTCATTGGTCCAGCAAAATCGATATAAAGACGAGACCATGGCTTTTCTATGAATGGCCACGGCATCATCGGTGCTGGTCGTGCGAGTCGCTGATTTTCTTGACACACACGGCATCCCCGCACTGTAGCCGCAATGTCTTCATCTAATGATGTCCACCATACATGGCTTCTAGCCAGGGCCTTCATTTTAGCGATCCCTGGATGACCTTCATGCAGGAGTCGTAGAACCTCTGGTTGTAAGGATCCTGGGATGACGACTCTTGACCCCAACAGGATACAGTTCTCTTGTACGCACAGCTGGGTTGTTCGAGCAGCGTACGGTTTTAACTCTGGGTCATGCAGCTCAGCTCCAGACCACAAATAATCTCGAAGCTTCGCCAAAGTCAAGTCCTTTGAAGTGGCGTCGGCCACGACAGACGCAAGTAGTACCCGAGGATAGGCCCCCTCGAGCATAAATACCTCGGCTGGCCGCTCGATGGAACATGCAGGAACAGGCAGCGGCAACCTACTCAAGGCATCCGCATTTGCTATGTTTGAACCAGGTCTGTACTTCAAGTTTGTAGCTATATGCCGACAGCATCAGTGCCCAACGCAGCACACGTGGCGAACAGGTCTCAGGTACAGGCTTGTCCGCAGCAAGCAGCCCCAGCAAGGGCTTGTGGTCTGTGACCGCTTCGAAGTCACGGCCCCACAGGTATTGCCGGAACTTAGTCACACCAAAAATCAGAGCCAGGGCTTCCTTGTCAATCTGACTGTAGTTGCGCTCAGCCGGCAGAAGACCTCTAGATGCAAACGCAATAGGTCTCTCAGCACCTGAATCTTCTCGGTGAGCAAGGACAGCACCGATTCCATACGGCGACGCATCGCAGATCAGCACCAGTGCTTTCTTCGGGTCATAATGCGCCAATACCGCGGCCCACAGCAGTAACTCCTTGCTCTGACGAAAAGCCTGTTCCTGGTCCGCACCCCATGTCCAAGGCGTCTTTGCCGCCAGAAGATGGTTTAACGGATGTAGGACGCTGGACAAGTTTGGCAGGAAGCGACGATAGAAATTGACCAGTCCCAGGTAGCTCTGCAGCGTTTTTACATCCGTCGGCCTTGGAGCTTTCAGAACTGCCTCAGTCTTTTCCGGGTTTGGTTGGAATCCCGCAGAGCTAACGACATGACCCAAGTATTTAACCTGGGGAACCAAGAAGTCGCACTTGCACAGCTTCAGCTTCAGCCCAGCTTGCTGTAGCCGACTCAGCACCTGGCTCAGGTTCTCCAGGTGGTCTTCATCGTTTCGCCCTGTCACTAGAATGTCATCGAAATATACAACGACGTGCTGAAGTCCTTGCAATAGGTTCTCCATCTCACGTTGGAAGATCGATGGTGCAGAGGTCACACCGAACGGCAGGCGAGTGTACTGGTACAGACCTCGTGGAGTGTTGATGGTAACCAGTTTGGACGACTTCTCATTAAGTGGAACTTGTAGGTATGTATCTTTTAAGTCCAACTTGCTGAATTTCTCGCCTCCACTCAGCTTAGCAAACAGGTCCTCCACTCGCGGGATAGGGTACTTTTCAGGTACAGTCACAGGATTCACAGTGACTTTGAAGTCTCCACAGATGCGAATCTGCCCATTTTGTTTTAGGACCGGTACAATAGGGGCAGCCCATTCCGAAGTCCTCACTGGACGTAGGACTCCCTCCCGTTCCATCCGTTGCAACTCCTCGTTGACTTTGTCAAGCATCGCAAATGGAACTGCACGAGGCTTGAAAAACCTTGGTTTGGCGTTGTCCTGAAGATTTATTTTTGCGGCCACCCCCTTGAAAGTTCCTAGACCTTCATCAAAGATACTGGAGTATTCAGCAACGAGGTTCGCAACAGAAGTCACCACGTTGACATCTTTCGCCTTGGAAAGCTCGATGCCGAGGCCTTTCATCCAGCCACGTCCTAGCAGAGATGGGCAGGTGCCAGGGATAACATACAGGATGTCCTGACACTCGCGGTTTCCAAGTCTTACCGTTGCAGTAAGGCTTCCCTGAACTGGGGAAAGTTCACCTCAATAGCTTTTCAGCATGACGCTCGACGGGTCCAGCTCCCTGGATGGAAATTCGCGTTGAAATGTTTCCTCAGACAACAGACACGCTAGCTCCCGTGTCAAGTTCCATCAACAAGGGAGTCCCGTTCACCGTAACTTCCACTCGGAAAGGCTGGCCGTCGACTGCAGAAGATGTCATTTCCCGCATCTCGTAGACTTCTGGCAGTGAAAAATCTTGCGACTGGTCCGCTTCGTCCAAGGTGTGGACCGATTTCGGTAGTCTATTAGTGGACGTCGTCGGGCCGCCGGCGGTCGCATCCGCTGTCTTCCCCTTGCACACTCGTGCCAGATGTCCCTTGGTCCAACATTTGTGACAAGTGGTACTTGCATGACTGCACTGTGTGGCGTAATGCTCGCCTCCGCAACGAAAACACGAAATGGTGCCAGTCTTCCGCTTCGGTTTCACAGCTGCACTGGCTGCACCGCGTGACACGGCGTTAGCCGACTCGAGGTTTAGCTGGATAGACGTCGAAAGCATCTCGGAATCTTTCTTCGCTGCTTCCATTGCAACGACCGTCTTTCTTGCGAGGTCCAGGGTCAAATCTGGAATCTCTAGGAGTCGCCTTTGTATCATCTCGTCGTTAATACCTCCGACGATGCGATCTCGCAGCATTCTATTTCGGAACGCGCCGAATCCACAATCGTCCGCCATCTTGTTCAGGCAAGCAAAGAAATCCGCCGCTGTCTCATCGTCATGACGCATCCTTGAATTGAACTTAAAGCTTGCAACGACTTCCGACGGCTTTGGTGAGAAATGCTCGCCTAGCACCTCGAAAATGGTTTCTAGGCTGGCCTCCGACGGTTTGACAGGAGCTAGCAGATTTCGAAGCAACGAATATGTGGCCGGTCCAAAACACGTAAGTACAACGGCTCGCCTTTTCTCGTCCTTGACATCGTTGGCGATGTAATACTGTTCAACCCGCTCTCGGTACTCGCTCCAGTTCGTTTCAGCGTCAAACGGCTCTAGTTTGCCGACCACCGGCATTCCAGAACAGGCGCACGGTCCGACGGCAGCAGTTCAACACTTCCACTTCCTCGTCGTCACTGTAATGTTCAGCGAGTTCCCGGGACAGCGGGGCATAGGCCTCCTGCGCTGAAGCAGTTGTACTGGATCTTTATACAACCGCGTTCGCAACCGCTTTGCGAACGCGGATCCGCTTCCAGTGTGAATTATAGGCCTCCTGCGCTGAAGCTTTGAACAAACTGTAGCGCCCTCCTTTTGGGTAGTACAAGCTCAACTGATTGAGCCTCGCACTACTTATGGCACGTTGGTTGAGCTTTTTTAATTTTGTCTTGTGCTGAAGAATGAAAAAACACCTTTGGACGCAAAAATCGGCCAGACTCAACGCCGCAAGACAATCAAAAGTGCCAAATTCATGACACCACCGCTAGGGTACGCGTCTCTTATCTCTGGGTGGTGACGTCAAAACACCTGTGAAGCGACGCTTTAATTTTTCTTTTTCTTTGTCATGTCTACTTGGAACGCGCGGAACGGCTGTTCTTGGCTCACGCGCTTAGCGTCTTAGCTTTGACGGCGTTCGAATTTTTGTTGTTTCTTTGTATTTTCATCGTGATCTCGCGCTCGGCACCAGAGCTGGCACGCTTCTGCATGCGTGGCAGTTTGAGACGCTAAAGTCTGTACTACCCAAAACAAGGCCTTTTCGCAGCACCCCCTGGGCAACGCAGGAGGCCCATTGACGAGTGCACGCAAGCTTGCCCAGTGGTAATCTGTTTTAATCTCGTGCGGCGTGCTCGTTTTATACCAGGTGCGCAGGGGCGCCATCTGGCTATCTATCACAACCTTCAGCTAAGGGACCTAAGCTAAAGGTACCTTTACGCTGCCGTGTGAATGGGGTATAAAGCCCCTTCATATTTCAAAAGTAGCGCAAGGCTCGTTGATGAACGAAGCACGTGCAGCGTGCAGCCCTTGGGAAGATCATGGCTGCACAGCGCAGCACTGAGCTAGATTTCAGACGCCATGAATTTCACAGAAGTGGCGCGCGGCACGTGCCTCGAGCATTTCTACAACAATTCATGGCGCCACTTTTCCAAGGATAGAGGGGCTACAGTGTTGAGGGGCTTTAGAGCGGAGTACCCTCAGCGTCCTTAGCGTGATCGCTTAGATCTCAAGATGGCTTCTCTTACTCAATACGCTTCGATGTTTTTCACCGTGACCTCAGCCTGAAATAGGCCGAATCAAGAAGTAAAGCGTACGCCCCACGCGTGAAAAGTAAACCATTCCGTCTGAGTTCTATGTAAAACAAAAGAGCATAATCAAACGAAGTGAACGAGTATCACTTTGCAACCAGCACGGTGTCGGTAAAGTCGTCGCGTTTTTGTGGACCTTCTATGGCTATGCAGTCAGATGTATGGGAGCGCGCGCTTGAACGCCGATTATACCTGTGCACGCGCCCTCCTGTTGTAGATGACACTGAAAGTTGTCCACGAAGTCGAACATAGAACTCGCAAGCCGCACCAAAGAAACCGTTCTTCTCAACTTTATTTATTCACATTCGCGCGAAATTTTTATATTGGTTAACTTTCCTCCGGAAATGTTTGCATTGGATTTCCTTGGTTGATTTAGAAAATAATAGAGACTTGAATACAACTTTTTTTAAAAGTGTATGCCATTCTGCCACTACTCTTCGAGGCCGCCTTATTTTGGTCAAGCCTCTAGGGAGCAAGAGAGTTGCGTCATTGTTTGTCGCGGATGTGAGTCTAAATGTATTAAACACGAATGTTGCGTCAATGCTGGATATGAACTCGGTTTTAGTCACAAGTATCGCACTAAAAGCGATGCCCAAAATATGGCGGCCGAATATGTTACCCGGCGGTGTTATGAAAAGAGTTACTAAAAACGGTCGAAACAATATTCCACGTCAAGTTTTTGTCTGGTGAAAACCAGACAGGCATAGACAATGCAAACTTTAGCAAACACAACGCTGGGCTTCAAAGCAATAACGGTAGATTAGGACGCTTTTCGGAAGTTTCGTTTTGAATTCCGGCGTAGCGGGCCTCGCATGCACAGTTTGGTGGCCTCAGAGCTTAGCGGAATTAAGGAACAACTACTTTTTTGATTAACGATACATTTCTTTACAAACCTGCCATGGAACTGGGCTTTATCTTATATGAGTAACAAGTCCCATATAACATGTTTGGTAGTGTTTAAATACTGCCGTGTGGTAAGAGTGCCTTTTTGTTCTCTTTATTAGGCCGTCAAAGAAAAGGGAGCACCCCTGGACATCTGTTGGGGTTTCGTTGACAACACAGCACGCCCATATGCTATCCATCAAAGAATCATAAGCCATACTTTTCTGTTCACAAGAGGGTGCTCGTCATGGAGTACCAGGCAGTGATGTGCGCAGAAGGCATAATTTGTCAGCTGGACGAATCCTACAAAGACCATGGGCATAATGCAGGGGGTCTAGCATGTTTTTTTTTGTAAATTTTTTGTTTTGTTTGGCTCAATATTAGAATGCGTAAACTGATCACAGTGAATCTTATCCAAGCTTGTGTACTGAGCGAAATAATTGTCCAACTAGGCTGAAAGGCATCTAGAAATATTTTAATAAAACAACATTTACTAACGACTGCCATTTTAGTTCTCAGAAGTGCGTGTGAATATTGCATCTAATCAAATTACAGTGTTACTGTTGACTTCAGCATTGTAAAAGTAGCCTGTGTTGCGTGGCCTTCTATTGCAAGAAAACACCGTAGCACAAGTGAGGCTGAAACTAGGCAGGAGCTAGAGCCGAAAAACGCACTTTCAAAAACACTTAAAAGAAATGAAAAGAGGTGTTGGTTTCTTGTCATCCCCTAAGGCAGATACCTACACTGCGCTCCACTATTAATACGAACACGATAAAATCGCTTTTATTTGCAGTTTATTTCTTTGACAGCTATTGAGAGAGCTGAAATTGTGTCGCTCAGATTAGCGCCCCAAACGAGCGCTTTATTCCACAGCAATAGGTTGACGTCAGCCCCTCAAATTTAAGATGAAAAATAAAAACAGAATATTGATTGTTCCCGCTAGTGGTGTCGCGCAGTGTACATAAACACCAAGGTACCCTATCACAAACCGAAGCATACGGAGAAGAAAAAACTAATTTCATTAGGAAAACAAAAAAAAGTAGAGGTATAAATGGAGCACTCACTTTCGCTAATTTGAACTGTCTTGCTGCCTAAGTAACCTAACAAAATACCTGTCAATTTGCCGACTGCTCGCATAGAAAAATTAAGCCCGCTGGCTAAGACAAGGCAGCATGTGTTCCCACCATGCAGGGGCCGTGAAAGGATTGCGGTCAGCGATTTTGCAAAGCAGCCAGAGGTTCTCGAACACCGTGAAACGTTTTCTGGAGGACGCCGTTTCAAACAAAGTCTGCGCAGCCATCTTAATGCAGCGAGGTTCAAAACGGTTAAGCGCGCTCCCAAGCATGCTTTCAAGTGGCGAGCACCTATTTCGAATTCCTTTCCAGAAAAACACCATCAACTGAAGCTTTACTGAGAGTGGAACGCGCTTCCTAAAATGGCGAGGAAAGCTTAGCTGACGCTTCACGCTCAAATCCCAGAGCGGGTCGCGCATACGCGATGGCGACTCCGCTTTCCATAGAGCGGAGCGAGAAAGCGAAAACGGTCTACTAAAACTCTCTATTGAGGGTGATATCTGCTTAGCGTTCCTTGCACTTTACGGGGTCTAATGGAGAAAGTGAAACCCTACGTTTCGTCTAGCATAGATGGACTACGCGTCGTAAATAGCTTAAACTCCGAGCGAATGTTACAGTAGTGTTAGCGATAAAAATGCGAAAGTTTGAGAACATGAGGCTCTCTGAATCAAAGGACAAACAGAAAAATTAGCAATGACCTTGAACTTTGAAGTTTTATAATGCATGCAGTATTTAGGAGTGATTGTTTAAATTTTTCGATTGGCATGAAACAGCCGTTCCCACAGCAAAGACCCTATATTTGTTTATCGATTTTGGGGAAACTGGATTGGTGTCACGTGACTAGAGAGGGGAGAGGGGGAAGGGAGGCAACTGGGGAGGGGGAGAGACAACACCTCCTAGAAGAGAAGGCCGTAGCGCTCTTCTCGTGGCGTCGCGAAGGAAGGCCATCGGGGGCGCGCGTCGAAGCGAAGGCAACGCTGCGGTTTTAGTCACGTACGCGTGTCTTATTAGCTAAAATGAAAGCTGCACATTTATCAAGGGGTCTCGAAAATATTTTATTACACGGTCAAAATATTACACCGCTAAATAATCGGTATGAAATGGTACGAGGTAGGCGTATATAGAGAAAACATTGAGTCACGCAATTATTACTGTAGGAATGCATATTTTACACAGAAATACTTCGACAAAATGGCGAGACACGCAGTGATTTGACACAGCAAAACAGATCACAGTTAAAATCTGGTAGACGTAGTCAACGCGGACACGGCTAGACAAATGTCACTTACGATCATGTAAGCGATGTTATCGCGTGCAGTCACTGAATTCTTGCATCATACCCCGGCCACATGGCAAAAGTAATGTAATTTCGATCGAATGACATTATGGGGTCGACAAATCAGCTTGCGACGCTCGTATAATCACTCAAGACCGCGAACTGATTAAGTCCCATATCATGTAATGAAAATATATTAACTTTTCCGTGTGGCAGGGGTGCTAAACTTACTATTTACAGTCAACTAATTTACTTCTACCTATGGGCTCGAGCTGCCTTAGAACAAAATATCTAATTTTGTATACAATAATAATATTACGCTAATACAGTTAAGATTCTAGTATAAAAGTGGTAAAGGCCATAAAATAGCATTAGTATAAATAAACACATAAGCACAAACAACGCACTTTCAATAATCACACAAACTTGATATTCACCTTCCAGTAAAAACTAGAATATTACCACGCATATTTACAAATGTCGACGCAACAGCACACGGATAACGACGAAGAGCGAGATTCCAATCTATCACGAGATTTTGAAAAAAAAAAATCGACTGCAGCACTTTACTTACGTCTTACATGACCAAGAAAGCCCGCAAATAAGTTGTTTCTCACCTGTCGATCGTATCCATACGTCCCACAAGATCCATCACGAAAACATTTGAACACGAACTTCAAGAAGTCTCTCTCTGTTTAGAGAGAGGGTCATCGTCCAGTGTCATCGTTGACTAGTTGCCACACGTCACTCAAACCGTAGCAGGACTTGTTCCGCGAATCCACGTAAATGCCGTAGTATCAAGCGAACACAAAAAAAAAAAAAACTACCTGAGACTGCGGTGACGACAAAAAAAAAAAGAAAAAAAAGACGGTTAGGAGAATCAAAAGAACCACACACGCACGCACACGAGAGCAGCGGCCGCAGTGTGGGAGGCTTAACGTCGTCAACCCATCTCTTGCTCGCGTGCGCTCCCTGCGACGATTACTGGATTTTTTTCGGTTCCCTTCTCTTCTGAAAGTCTCAGCGTTCCTTTTTAGACAGTCAGCAGCTCACACACAACGAAGATTTACCAGAACCGGAGCCTGTACGAGGGAAGAAAACGTCCCAGGGGACCGGTTCATTCGAAAAATGTGGGGATCTGCAGGATTGCAGGTAGTCCCGCGGTTACGGGGATAATCATAAATATAAAAAATTGGTACTTTCAACCTTGGTAGCGCGTTGTATATTATGTTTATATTATAAATATAATAAATTGTACAATACTGCGCTTTTAAAACATATATTAATGTCGGATAAACGCTCACGAACACCCCGCGCCGCTCGACAAGAAACGTTTTTTTCACGTCGATGCCTAGGAATTCTTCTCACGTAGTTGCGCTATGGACTTCCTTCTCCGACATTGTGACGTAACGACTCGGAGCGCTACGGCCTTCTCTTCTAGGAGGTATTGGGAGAGATCACTGAAGGACGGTGAAGAGAGGGATTGCGAGTAGGAGGGAGGGGCAAGGAAGGAGAAAGGAATGGAGAGGCTGAATTGGTATGTTACATGACCAGGAAGGGAAGTGGGAGGGAGGGGAAGGGGGAGAGAGAAGGGGAACGGGGGGAGAGGCAGGTGGAGGGGGAGGGGAGAGACGGAAATAGAGGGATGGAAAGAAAGGGAGGGAAGAGTGTTATAGGGAGAAGAAATTGGTGTGCCACGTGACGTATATTTCCCGCTGAATTTTAGCGAAGAAACTAAAATGTTCTATAGGTCACGTGGCATAAGGTCACGTGACGTCGCTTTCTCCGGCTAAATTTAGCGGGAAAACTGCATTGGTGCTCATGTCACGTGACGTCAACTTTCCCGCAGCGAAATCGACGCCGCGTAGCGGCAGCGCCGAGAAGCTCAGGAGAGAAGGTCGTTTCGACTCTGTCGTCTGCTATCGCTGCTTGGTTCTCGTAGGCAGCATAGAAACAAACATCGTTTCAAGTAATTATTTTGAAATTCCGCCGTGTCATTCCTACGCAGTGACTAGAAGATGGTTTCTACCGTCGAAAAATGGCTTTGCTTTCAAATGTAACACTGATTTACGCTGCAGTGCAGTAATTTGTGGTGGTCCGCGTGCTGAACGACGAAAACGACCTCCTTTCGTCCGCCATTTTGCCTGAGCAGCGCGCCCTCTATAGTTCGCTCAAAAAGAGCTCTCTGGCCGCAGCCATTTTGCAAAACGAGCGGCCCCTATCAGCCAGAAATTTCTGCCACCCTGCCTGAGCTGTGGAAACCCAGTCAGCGTGACTCCCCACCTGCACTGTGCGTTCGGAGTTCGCCGGCCTTTCTTGGAAGTTTTTACTTTATTTGCCTGTTTAGGATGCTCACCTTTTGTGTGTTATCTTCCACTGTGAGAACCAGGGAATACCAGGGCTCGTAGCCTGTTCGGCCTTCGCAGGAAACGAACCAAAGAGCGAACATTAAGCAGCCCGCGACACAGGCAGTGGACCTTTTGTAGAAACATCGGTTCGAGAGTAAATGGTTCTACTACCCTCTCTCTCCTCCTTCTGGCCGAGCAGAGAGGGAAGATGGTTTCTTTGTGTCGACTTCGGGACAGAAGATAACCCACGATTGGAACAAAGGCAAGTTTGGGGGAGCCGTATCTAGGTCACAGCGGCTCAACGGGCGAACAGGATGTGACTGACGTTTTGGGTGTGGAACTGGTGGGAGAGGCCTTGCACGCGCGTTGTTTGCTACCCACCTAGTCTCGATTCCAGTCACTTTTCTAGGTGGCAGCACATATTCGCCAAAAGGTACGTTCGACGTTCTTGCAGGATTATTTCCGTTGAGATAATCTCCAAAAAGCCTTCCCGGCTATGTTCCGGGTCTTCGCGAAAAATAGCTGATAGGGTCGGGTCCCGGGTGTGGGGACGGAATAGACACGTTCGTTCATTTCCTTTAAAGCTGTGCAAAAAAGCAGCTCTCTTCTACATGTGCCCCAAAACACGCCGGATTCCGTTGGATTGCCTTGAAGTGACTATCGTCGACACTGTGTATTGGATATGCTGCATTATTCGAGAGCTTGCTCAAATCCTGTTCGGATAACGCGGCACCGTGAGGTACGTACAATATATGTTGTTCGATTGATGAGACTCGTTGAATTTCATGTTGTGAGCGGGAAATATCCATGCAGTTCGGATATCCTGTGTCGTCAAATATCTTTGACAGTTGAGACCTTTGTAGATTGACACGGCTGAGTGTATGGTTCCGTAAACAGGTCAACATATTATAAAACAAACATTCCAGTTGCATTTGTTCTGTCGCGCACGGACTCACCAAAACAGCTTTCATTTCTTTGTTTTTGTTCCCAAAAATAGTACAATGCATTCTTAAAAACCTCGAGAACTTATATTCGCCGTAGAACACAAAATAAAAAAAAATAGAACGCGGCAATTTAGCCTCTACCAGCGTCCAGAAGTGCGCCTACTCAGGCTGCCACAGCCCACTGACTAGAAAACCCACAGCCCAGAGCAGTCGGACAACACTGACGTACCCTCTCTAAACCAGGGACGCGCGCTGTAAATCGCTTCATTCGAGACTGCCGCTGGAAAGGTAACCGCATTGGTGTCACGTTCGTCAATTTCTCACTAAATTTAGCGGGGAAACTGAATGAGTGTTTATGACACAGGACGTGATTTTTCCCGTCCTATTTAGCGGAGAAATTTAATTTACGTATAGGTGACGTAAATTTATCCACTTGGTGCATTTGTCACGTAACGTTAGGTCATGTGACGTTAATTTCCCCTCTATATTTAGCGAAAAATTCACGAACTGACGGACGGACGGACACAATGTTGGGATTCCGTGAAAAAGCATTCCATGCTTTAAAAGCAAAATGTCTCTATGTTCGAATATTCGTCAAACCTGGAAATGGCACTAGGGGCGTCTGAGGCACTTATTTCCGTGATACACACTTGACAGAAAAAAAAGACAGTCTTTATTTCTTTTTAGAGCGCAGCTTTTAGGCGTTTGCTTTTCGTGTTTCGTAACGTCGGCGTCGCTGTCGGCGTCGGTGTTACCGGCCCGCTAAATATAACAGGAAATTGAATTGGTTTTGAGGTCACTTAACCTCAATTTTCCCGCGAAATTTAGCGGGGAAAACTACGTCACATGATCTTGTGTCACGTCACCCATGAACAAATTAAGTTTCTCCGCTAGATTTAGCAGGAAAATTAACGCCACGTGACCTCAACATCAATTCAGCTCTCCCGCTAAATTTAGCGGGGAAAACTACGTCACATGATCTTGTGTCACGTCACCCATGAACAAATTAAGTTTCTCCGCTTGATTTAGCGGGAAAATTAACGCCACGTGACCTCAACATCAATTCAGCTCTCCCGCTAAATTTAGCGGGGAAAACTACGTCACATGATCTTGTGTCACGTCACCCATGAACAAATTAAGTTTCTCCGCTAGATTTAGCGGGAAAATTAACGCCACGTGACCTCAACACCAATTCAGCTCTCCCGCTAAATTTAGCGGGGAAAACGACGTCACATAACTTCGTGTCACGTCACCCATGAACAAATTCAGTTTCTCCGCTAGATTTAGCGGAAAAATTGACGTCACGTGACCTCAACACCAGTTCAGCTCTCCCGCTAAATTTAGCGGGGAAAACGACGTCACATAACTTCGTGTCACTTCACCCATGAACAAATTCAGTTTCTCCGCTAGATTTAGCAGAAAAATTGACGTCACGTGACCTCAACATTAATCTGAATTGTACGGAGGAGGAGGAGGGGCATACCTTTCCCTCCGTACCCTCCCCTTCTTCTGCTCAAGAGCTGCGCTCTAATTTCGCGTTACAGAGATTTGTAAACGTCTTTCATTTTTACTTTGCTGTCAAGTTCGTTTCTTTGAAATTAAGTCCACAGACGCATACAGTGCCATTTTTTGGTTTGACAAATATCATGCATAAATAAACAACGACCCACGGAAAAAGTTTTTTTTTTCATTTGTTGATTTAATTAACGTCGGGTTTTCAAACGTTGGCATTCTATGACCCCAGCCAGCGTCACATTCACATGGAGTTTCAGAATTCGGCGATGCGCCCCCTCAACATCTACCGCGTGACACTGAAGAGAGCGAGAAGGTAGCGCAATTGCTCACCTACGCTAGGCCGTGGCCTCCAAGGTCGCCTCTGTCGTCTGCAACAGCCGGTTGTACCTTGCGTTCCCGGCATTCCTTTCGGCGCCGCGGACGGCGCTGCACGCTTTGCAAGAGGTGTATTAACGCTACACTTGCCTTTGTGTCGTTCTAGAGTCGAAGGCGACGTGTTCTCGGCATCGTGGTCCCTCTGTTCATGGGCGCTTCCCCACTTCTGGTATGGAGCGTCATGAACGTTTCCTTCACTCCCGTGGATGTCGTCATCAATTGGTTCAGTCGTAACTTCTCAGGTCTGTTGTTTAACCATCTGACTTACACCGTGAGCAGCTGTGATCACCTGCAATCGCAGAGCAATTAGGCGCATAGGAAACACTAAAACGTTTTACACCCTCAAAGAGATACAGAATCGAAACTTAAAATATACCTATCACGATAAAAAAAAAAGAAGTTAAACATGCTCAACTCGATCAGTTAATGACAATCGCAAGCTTGTATTTTGAACGGATGGCTGTATATACCGTACCAAAGGACCGATATCAGCGAGCACTCGAAGATCAGCCATCGGAGAGTGCGATGCATCCCGGGAGATGTTACGTCACTGGCCCAGCACGGGCAAAGCTGCTTTGGGGGGCTGGCGTGGTTATGAGCTCGGCACTTGGCGTCGTCATCACGTTACAACCTGGCCACTTTAAAGGGGCGGTGCAACGATTTTATGATTAAAATAATTTGCATCTTGTCATTTTTACGTTGTTTATCGTGTCCCGGAGGATAGAGAAAACACCTCCTTCATTAAAAATGTCGCGATTCCGCTGCACAATCGCAAAGCAAAAGCCGAGCTTTTTCGTCCACCTGCAGCCCCAAGTGGCAGCCGAAGGAACTACGGCGAAAAGATTACGTGACCTCGCTTGGCTCTAAGCTGCAGCCTAACGCCCGCTAATGTCAGCAGAGAGAGGGAGAGGAAGCGTCCTCCGAGATAGCACACGGGAACCTACACGGCACTCCGAATGACGTCACTGGGAGTGCGACCAGGTGTGACCCTGAAGACTGGGAGTGAGTTGAGAAGTGCCCGAAATGGCAATATTTATCTTTTTTTTACGCAACAACTAGGACACGCAGGCGAAATCGGTTTTCTGTTCTTTACTTCAGAGGTGTCAGAGGGCAACTTCCACAAATCTTTGACCGAAGTCCGGAAATCGTTGCACCCCCCCTTTAAGTTGCCCCTTCCTCTTTCTCGCACGGGTTGAATGAGCCGGGAGAGAAGGGAAATCCGATTCGACGGAACTCGCTTGCACGCAGCTTGCCGCCGTACATCCGCGGAGCGGCGCTGCTTTTAGGTTCAGAGTGACGTAACTAAATTCAGTTTATTTCCTTTAAATATTATTTTGGTGTTTTTTCAAGCAAAAATTAATGACTTCCTGCTGTGGCCACAAGGTGGTTTCCATTTAGAGAACAAAATAGGGCGCTAGAATTTTGTTGCATGCAGTATCCCTTAAAGGGGTACGGAAACCAAATTCTAGAGCCCATCTCTTTGCTTGTATATGAAGAGGGTTAAAATAGGACTTCACCAATACCAATATTCGTAGGATAACGCGAGAAAACGTATTTTAAACTGAATAAAACGATAACCAAAAGCCACCTCGTGGATGTCTGTGAAGCTTCGATGGAATGTCGTGACGACAACATGTTCGTAAGAGCAGCGCCACTACGGGAAGTACGGTTACTCATAGATATTACTTGGGCCTGAACATAGTGTTGTATCCAGACTGATTATTTTATTAGTACTTCCTCTTCTTTTACGTTAAATGTCCTCTCTTCGTCCTCATCATCTTCACTCAACAATAAAGACAGTCTGGTATTGGCCACCGCAGCGTTCGGTCGCCTATTCTCGACCTGCCGGGTCCTCCGAGGACACCACAAACCTTTTTGGCGACGAGGATGGGATCCGCAAAGTGCAGTTTTGTGCTGATGTCACCACCTCAAGGGTAACAGAATTTTTGCATCTGGTATTCTCCAGAGAAGGTTTACCAGAGAGCCTAGTGTCCGACAACGGTCCCCAATTCATTTCTCAACAATTCAAAGACTTCTTAAGTTCACGTGGAATCAAACATCATCTGATTTTGGTCTACTACCCGCAAGCCAACGGGCAAGTTGAGCGTTTTAATAGAACACTCAAGGGTTTCATCCAGTGTGCATCGAGGGAGAAACGGCAGATAAAATCTGCTATAGTTGATTACCTGGGCATATATAGATGCACACCTCATACGACAACAGGGCTATCTCCTGCTCAGCTACTTCATGGTCGCAAACCCCGAACGCGATTGAATATTCTGGGACTCTCATCGTCAGAGTTTGTTCGTAACCCCTTCGAGGAAGTGCAGCGACTTTGTCGACGTGTTCGACAACAACAAGACAAGACCAAAGCCTACACCAACAGACGGCGAGGAGCTAGAACACCGAAGTTCAAGGTCGGACAGCTGGTCCGAGTGAAGAAGCCCGGATCTGTTCCGAAAGGATCCTCTGCCTTTAGCAGCCCCTTCCGGATTGTCGAGCGTGTGGGCCGCTGGACATTTCGGCTAGAGGATGGCAGAATATGGAATGCCTCAAAGCTAGCGGCAGTTCCAGGACCAGCTTCCTCTGGTTTGGACCCAAGAAACCCGGTACCAACAGGGAAGTTTAGTCAAAGGTCAGCCGACCATCACCAATGGCAACCACCGTCTGCACAATTGGCCTGGCGGAGCCAGCATGACCAGCAGACGCCACGGGCATCAGCTGGTTCTCCACCGCCATACGGACAACTGACGAGGTCAGCCTCTCGGCCGTCATCGCCAACTGGGAACCGACCTCTATCGGTACCTTCTCCAGGTCCAGCGGGAGATGTGCCGCGGCCAGATCGACCGCGGCGGGAACGACGACCGCCAGTGCGGTTTGGCGACTGTGTCTCAAAATGAAAAACTTTCTGACTCTGTATATGAACATTTCTACTTCTCTCTTATTTATTTTCGATTTTCTCTGCGAATCTTTCTCTTATACTTCCTCTTTATTTTTAACCTACTTAATTACTTTCTTTAGGCTTTGTCTTTCTTTTAATTACTTTCTTAAAATGGGAGGGGGGAAAAAGGTGTATCCTGACTGATTATTTTATTAGCACTTCCACTTCTTTTACGTTAAATTTCCACTCTTCGTCCTCATTATCTTCACTCAACAATAAAGACAGTCTGGTATTTTCCACCGCAGCGTTCGGTCGCATATTCCCGACCTGCCGGGTCCTCCGAGGACACCACACGTAGTACCTGTAGTGTCTACTGTAGTGGAATGTAGTCATAAATCTGGCTTGGTCTGGTAGCTGGAACACTCTCCAAGATGGCTACCAACTAACGAATAAACGCCAGTACGTTGTTGTTTTAATTCAAGGGAATCCTTCCCTTTTCCTACACCTCCCATATTACAATGGCGACAAGGATGCGTTAGAACAACGCAAGAATCGCCCAACAGCGATTTTCAACCGCGTGGACCCCTCCACACCCAACAACGGATATCTTGTTTGACGGGATGGAGCACAGCACGTTCCCCACGTTTTCCTTCTTCAAGGCAGGGGCGGATTTAGGGGGGGGGGGGGGGCGGCCCCCCCCCCCCCCCCCCCCCCCCGAGACGCCAAAAATAAAAATAATTCTGAATTTTTTTTTTTTAATATTTGGTTTTGGTGTAGTGATTATTTGGTCAGCAAACTAAATTTGTGCTGTCGAAGCAGGACAGTAGATTCGGCCATCTGTTTTTCCTTGGCAACGTCTTTGTTATTTAATAAAAAAAATGGAGAGAGATGAGTGGACAAGTTTACCAGACGCGAAATGTACCTGCAAAGGGAAAGCGGTGCTTGTTTAAAGTTCAGAACCTAAGATAGCAGCTTTGCGGCGCGGGCTCGTCCAAAGTGTCTCTCCACCCTGTACGGAGGCGGCGGCTTTGGTATCGAGGCTCCCTGCTCCCTCCGTCTCTCTGTGGAGCCATCCTGTGCCGCTGAATTGGCACCACTGGTTGAAAGGCGAAGAGAGGCGGGAAAAGTCCACTATGACCGCAAGACTCGGCTAAGGGGGTGGAGGGGAGGTTGTTAGGTGTCGACGCCCAGCCTTGTCTCTTGGGGAGCATGGTAATCTCGCTGGCGTCCAACCTTTTTCACGAACAACGCCCGAACCACTCAGTCGGGAAAACTTAACAGGTTTATTTCATAGCGAAATATGTGACCGAAGACGACCGTCTCTCGAACGGTCGGGATTTTTGTGGACACGCGAGGGAGAGGAGGATTCCGTGGGCGGTGCTTTTCCTGAAGCGACCGAGGGCAGTCGGACCAGCGGAGCTCTCCCCCAAGGGGAGCTTAACGTTTGGGAAAGGCGAGACGACGATTATCCCCCACTCTGGAATCCTACGAAGGGGGTGGGAAACAGTTCCAAGGTCTTCGAATTGGCTGATGAACGATCCCTGGATTGTTCCCCCGCAGACAGCCGGCGCCGTTTAATCCCCCCTCCCACCACCGTGGCAGAGAAGAATCGGGAAAGCTCGGAACACACACTGTCGCCTTCCGCCGCCTCGGCGCCAGCCGCAGGTAGAAGTCCGAAGGGTTGACACGTGACGTGAGGGAGGGGAGTCCTTGAGCGGCGCTTCCCCGGAAGCGACTGACGCCAGCCAGACTGGCAACGCCCCGAGCGTTCGGCTAAGCCTGGGCTAATCCTTCCCCCAAAGTGGTCCTAACGACTAGGAAAATACTTCGGTAAGCTTCCCACGCACTCACACACACATGGAGATGGGACGGGTCATAACAAGGTGTTGTTGAGATGGCGATAGCGAGGCGCGCATACCAAAACTCAACTGGTTTATTTTTGCTTCCCGTCTTGGGCGACGGGCGTTCCCCTCTCCTTGGCTACGTTCTCCCGAAGCGGGAGGGTGGGAAGAACCGGTCTATCGGGAGCGCAGCAAGGTCACGAGGCAGTGCGAGCTCTCTCGAGCGGTGAGCAACGTGGGTCACCACAGTGTACACGCGTGCGTGTGTGGGCTCTGAGTCATGCGCCGCCGGGCCTGAGCGAAGGTACCTCGGGAATGCCAGCGCTCACGTTTCACAAGTCAGGAACGGTCGGTCAGGCTACTTTGAAGGGGAGTCAGTCGGGTAGCTTAGAGAGCCGAGAACAGTGCAGCTTCAAGATCCGCGAGAAAAACCAAACGTGGACTTCTTTACTGTGTTGCACCATTCATCCCTTCTCCGTCGCGGATCGCTGTTTTTCAGTGACGATTGACTTGGAGCACGTGGTGACGCGCACGTTCGAGCTTAGTGGCGGCGCTTTCGACCTGTCGTTCACACGTTCACTCCTGGGCAAAACGGTGATTCGGGTAACGAGAAAGTGCTGTTGACCTCCAGAGACAAAGTGAGCCTAAGGCGGATGAAGTAACCGGGAGTCGAGTTCTGCAGCCTGTTAAGAATGGAACCTTCGGCGACCTTCTTCCGAGTTTCAACGCTGCGGAAACGAGTCACGATCTGTTCAGGACAGTCGCCCGCCTGTTGGAGCCTGCCCGAAACGAGTCACGATCTGTTCAGGACTGTCGCCCACCTGTCGAAGCCTGTCAGAGCCTGTCCAAAACGAGTCTCAACGCGTCCGTGACGTCAACGGGACGTGTGTGTGTGTGTGCGTGTGGGTTCGTGCGCTCCGGAAGGGGAGAGAGGCATGGCCTAACTGCGGAGAACCATGGCTACGACGCACTTCTGGCTACGACGCGGCGGACTTTGCGGCAACGCACTTGGTGGTTGCACCTGCTGCCCTGGCGGAGAGTGAGGGAGAAAACGGACCCTATATAAGGCGGAGCGTGAGGCTGCTCCGTGGTTCTCTCGGATTTGACGACTGTATCGCTACCATGTTATTAAACCGTTCGTTACGTTACCAATTCTCCCACCTCCACTGGACCCCTGGGTTCTTCACTTCGGGGAATGGTCGTCGTCACGAGCCAGGAAGCCTCCGGACGTGCGGCTTAAACCCCGCCTCGAACAAGCCGCTACAATGGTGAGTTGCACTTTAGTCCGTAAAATGACGTTGCTCTTTTGACAAATTATAACGAGGCATTTTCTGCACTTCGCTCGCGTATGAGGTGGTTGGTAGCCGTGACGCATGCCGAAAAAGTAATTGACATAGATAGTAAGGAAAAGAAAAGCTAAATGGAACGTGTGAATTGTTCGTTTCTTTGCCACCATCCGCAGCGACATAAAAAAAAACAAAAAACATCGCGCTGCAGACATTAATTGTTTCCTCCTCTTTCTATGCATAAAAATTAGTCATAGACTGTGTGCGGCGTTTCTTTCGGTCGATGGATAATCAAAATATTTATGCGAAATTTGCTCACTAAATCTTTTTGTGGGGTGGAAGGACACTGATGGCTTAAGAACTCCCAGCCAACCAGCGTTTGGGACTTGGTATGTTATATTGAGCTAATTTTTGTAATAATTTTTCCTTTGTATTTGTGTACGCAGCCTTTACTACTTTCACCTTCCATTTACACTTCGGCTTGAGACGCATAAGATCGCACAGCTGATATTGGTAATTAGTGCTGAATCAGTCACTCGTGGTATTTATAAATTACGTCACTTATGAATGGGTTCTATCTGTTTAGTAAAACAAGTGTTTTTTACATAGAGTGAAGATGGTCCACCAAAGTCATCCAAGCGGAAAAGTATCACTCTGCATAACTTCTTCCAAGCTGTGCCCAAAAAGATTGTCATTGATGCAGACATTGCAAGCAACGACTCGAAGCTCACTTTGAAGTCTGATGGCGTGGACGAACAACTCACGATTGAGGCTCTCCCGTCGCCCATGGTCGAGAATTCTGACGGAACTACCCCACTAGCCCCGGCCGTCCACACACTTCGGAATCCAGCAGCTGACTTTGGTTTGCAATATGACATTGGCAACTTCGTTGGGGCGAGGCCAGACGACCACACCGTGGTTGGCTTACTCGAATGCCATTGGATGCCACCGCAAGGTTACTCCTTCCCTTTCTCCGAACACAACAAGGGACAAACAGTCGAACGGAGGTACGTCAGAAGTGACCACCTACTGAAATATCCTTGGCTGGTTGTCTCGGATGCCAAGGCAGGTTTGTTCTGCAAATTTTGTCCTCTTTTTGCCACCGGGCACATTGGGGGGAAACACAAGACAGTTGCCCTTCAGGCTCTTGTAACGGAGCCTTTGAAAAAATTCGCGAAGTTCTGGGGAAAGATGGAGCTTTGGAAACCCATTTCAAAGCTAGATATCACATCGAAGCAGTGGAAGCGGGCAAGGCTTTTCTGAAAACTTGTCGCGACCCAGCAAGGGTCGTGGCAAACCAGATCGATACACAGCGAATGCGGCAGGTGTCTGAAAACCGCGCGCGGCTTCTCTCGATTGTCGACAACGTTGTGTTCCTGGCCCGGCAGAATATTGCCTTCCGTGGACATCGGGATGACGGCCCAGTGGTCACTGGGAAGAACGGCAATGACAGTTCGGAGAATGGAGGAAACTTCAAGGAGCTGCTGCGCTTCAGAGTGAAATGTGGTGACCATGCCCTCGAAAAACATCTCTCCACAGCCACAGGAAGGAAGATGTTCACAAGCAAAACAACTCAAAATGCCCATATTGAATGTTGCGGAGACGAAGTTCTGTCCGCGATCTTGGCACGAGTTCGACAGAGCAAATATTATGGCATTATGTTCGACGAGACAACCGACGTGGCTCACAAGTCTCAGCTATCTCTTGTTTTGAGGTATGAACATGATTTAAAGATCAGAGAAGATTTTGTGGGTTTCTTAGATCCTCGAGAACTCAAGCCTCAAGATTCAAATCAGAATCAGAATTCGTCCATGTCGGACAGCGGGTCCGACGAGGAAGAGCAAGACGAAGACGACGCACTGGAGCCAACACTGACTGGTACCAAGCTCGGAAAAATCGTGCTAAGTCTACTGAGGTCATTGTCTCTCGACCCCAAAGGCTGTGTAGGCATTGCAACAGACGGATGCACAGTAATGACCTCCGAGCTCTGCGGTGCCATTCAGGAAATTCAAAAAGTAGCCGTGCATGCAGTTCGATGCCCCTGCTTCAACCACAGCTTGAACCTTTCTATATCCAAAACATCAACTGTGCAAAGTGTCCGAAACACCACCGGGACAATGCGGGAAGTCATTGCGTTTTTTACGGCCTCGCCCAAGCGTAACGCCGTTTTGAAACTCCAGCTTGGCAAACAGCTGACCAAGTTATGCGACACACGTTGGGTCGAACGTCACGACGCTGTTTTGCAGTTAAGAGAGAGCCTGGGAAGCATCGCAAAGGCGTTGGAAACGGTTTCGCAGTGGCGAGAACCAAGCTCGGCTGCCAAGGCGAGATCACTGCTTACATCAATCCTGGATGCCGAATTTGTAATCGCAACCTAGCTCTTTACGATGTACTCTCAGTCACGCTTCCCCTAAGTCGGTTGCTCCAAAAGCCGGATCTGGAAATGAACAGTGCCTCGGACATCGTGAAAGACACAATCGTCGCCCTGAGCGAAAAGCGGAACCCATTAAACGTCGAGAAGACTTTCAAAGAAATTTTCGCGCATGCAGAAGAAATTGCCGAGAATATGGGAGCCCAACTAGATGTGCCTCGTCTAGTCCAACGACAAATTAACTGCGCAAAATTGCCTCCACAGACAGCCGAGTCATACTTCCGCGCACATGTATACATTCCTCTTGTGGAATCTGTCGTAGAAGATCTTAAGCAGCGTTTTCCGGAAGAGGTGCTGGAAGTGTACAGCCTCAACACACTTTTGCCTCGCCATGTGAATGAGAAGGGAGCTCCAGGAAAGCTCAGTATCCTGGCAGCAAAATACGGCGTGCTCCTCGGAATGGGAGATGTAGCTTTGCAGACCATCATCAGAGCCGAATTTTCACTGTGGGCGGCGAAATGGAGACGCGAACAAGAGAAGGGGCCTCTTCCATCGACAGCTGTGGAGACACTTCAAGAGTCGGAGCCAGAGCTCTACCCCAACATCAGGACTCTGCTGCGCGTTCTCGCCATACTGCCAGTTAGTGTTGCGACGGCTGAGCTTTCCTTTTCCACCCTTCGTCGAATTAAAACTTGGATTCGATCGCGGTGTGGCGAAAAGCGACTCAACGGTCTTGCCCTCCTCCACGTCCACCGAGATGTGAACGTCGACCAAGAGAAGGTGGTAGACCGCTACGCGCAGGGAGCACGACGAAGGAAGGCGATGTTCGTGCTCTGAAGAACCTTTAAGTTGATAACTTGTGTAAATAATTATGTCTGTATTCTGTCCTCCCCAATTGTAGGGTTTTTTTTTTCTTCATCTCATCAGATAAACATGAATCTGTTTAATAAATAATTTTAATGTTGCTCCACGCAATTCGCCTAGGCACTGCGCTGAAGACCATTTGAGCTCGCATTTTTGTTTTCTATTGGTTCCACGGATCCACAAGACCATAAAGAATCGAACAGTTATTTTTGTTTGGCTGTTTCCCGTAAAATACCAAGTAATTGAGAGTAAAGTCGCTGAGAAATCCCACCCACTGTTTTTTTATTAGAGTTTAATTACTCCAACTAAATGCTCACTTTTCTCAAGAACTGCGCATTTTCGAGAGTGAGTCAATAAAATAACAATGAAAATAAGAAGGTATTTTGATCACGTTCTTCCAGGAATTAGAAATTATCCATATTATTCGGCCGTCTTACATTTGTCTTGATAACAAATCCTTTCTTCTCCGGTCTTTGTGGTGTTTTTTTTTTTTTTGTCTAAATTGATGTATTTTGTGTGATCGAGTCCCTGCACAAACTCTTTCACGCCGCGTGCCTCAATTGCCTGTGTTGCTTAAATGGGGATAGTCACTGTTTAGACATAGAATATAGAACCATGCACACGTATGTCTCTCTCTAGCTCTATTTTTTTTTACCACTTATAGTGCAAATCTTTGAACCACTGAAGCAACAAGTGCGGGTTAATATAGAAGAACAAGAAACTAATACAAATTTGGTGGGAATATTTAGGCTGTAACAAACGTTAAAACACGATTAATAGTTGCTTTTTGTAGATGCCGCAAAACTCGCTAGCCCGCACAATTAAAAAAAAAAAAAAATCACCACCGCCCCCCCCCCCCCCCCAAACCTTAGCCATAAATCCGCCCCTGCTTCAAGGCGCGTGCCACTGACGCCAATAACGTCGGCACCGAGTGGTTGAATTGGGTGAGACGCTTTGAGAACTTCGTGGTGGCCTGCGGCATCACAAGCGACGCCCGTAGGACCGCTTTGCTGCTACACTACATCGGGGAGGAAGTCTATGACACCTACTGCGCGCTCCCCGAACCTCCTGCGGCCGCACCTGCGGCAACAGCGTCAACTGTCTCAAGCACCGCTGGCGAAAGCCCGCTCTACACCGCTGCATGCAAGAAGCTGGAGGCCTACTTCGCTCCAAGGGTCATAACAACCTTCGAGGTCTACCGTTTCCGGCAAGCCAAGCAAGTAGAAGGAGAGTCCCTTGACTCATTTTACGCCAAACTACGACAGCTAGTGCGACACTGCGCCTTCGCCGATCCAGACACGGAAATCAAAAATCAGATCCTGCTGTCTACAACATCTTCACGCCTTCGCCGCTATGCCATGCAGCATGACCTCGATTTGGAGGTAATCCTCAAACCGGGCAGGTTATTTGAAGAAGTGGAGCACAACGACACCTTGATGGCACAAGGAAGCCAGCAGCAGCCCAACAAGAACACAGTGGCAGCGACAGCAGCGAACGCCAAGCCGTCTTCGCACCACCACCCGTCCAAGCGCCACCAGAAAACCCCATCACAGCCTCGTAATAATTCACGTCGTCAACACCCGGATGCAAAATGCTACAACTGTAGAGGATCGTGGCCGCACGACGGTGGTCGATCCAGCTGCACAGTCAGAGGCATGTCCTGCAGGTCATGCCAAAGGTTGGTCACTTCTCCAAAGTATGTCGGTCGGCTCCAGCCACCGTCTGTGGTATATGCAAGAACGCTGGCTCGGACAGCGACGAGTACACTTTTGCAACTGACATTTCACGCGACATCTTGAGGTCACCGCGAGTGATCGTGGAGGTCAACGGCACGCCAGTAGAATTCACCCTCAATACAAAAGCTACTGTGTCAACCGTGGGATCAAGCGACCTGACGAAACTCGGGCTCCGCCACAGCTTGGAGCAAACAGGTGTAAAACCTTTCGCATACGGTGCAATGTCCCCACTGCCAGTGCTTGGCAAACTGTCCGTGACCATGAAATACAAAGCTAAGGAAGGCACAGACGAAACCTTCGTTGTCAACGGTGACCATCCAGCACTTCTGAGTTTTTCTGCAGCATCACGTCTGGGTTCAGTCCACATCACCTACAACGTCGAAGACACCCTGACGGAAAACAATATTCAGCAACAGTACCCCCAGCTTTTCAAGGGAGTTGGATGCCTTCGAGACCAACAGGTGCGCCTGCATGTGGATGACAGTATGCCACCAGTCGCACAACCACACCGTCGCATCCCTTTTGCCATGAGGAAATCACTAAAGGCAGAACTGACTACACTGCTAGCCCTCGACATCAGTGCAAGAACAGAAGGGCCAACACCGTGGGTGTCTCCGGTTGTTCTAGTGCTCAAGCCACACGACCTGGAAGCTTTGCGGATGTGCGTAGACATACGATGCGCCAACAAGGTGATCTGCCGCGAGCAGCACGTCACGCCAACAGTTGACAAGATCCTCACAGCACTCAATGGAGCAACGGTGTTCTCCAAACTCGACCTCAAGAAAGGGTATCACCAGCTTGAGTTGCACGAAGACTCCCGGCCAATCACAACTTTCTCGACACACGCCGGTTTCTTCAGGTACAAACGTCTGAATTTTGGTATCAACTCAGCAGAATAAGTATTTAAAGACACCATACGATAAGTCCTCGACAGCATTCCCAACGTGCTTAACGTTAGTGACGATATCCTGGTTTACGGCACGACCAAGGAAGACCACGACAAAACCCTTGAGGCGACGTTGGAACGTCTGAGCAAGGGTATAGGCTCACGCTAAATCCCAAGAAGTGTAACTTCTTTCAAGAGCAGCTCACTTTTTTTCGGACACGTCTTCTCGAGTGCTGGAGTACAACCAGATCCGATGAAGGTGTCGGCTCTCCAGAACGCTGCCCCACCAACAAATGCCAATGAAGTCCGGAGTCTCCTAGGGATGTTCAACTACTGCGGACGTTTCCTCCCCAACCTCGCAAACCTGACTCAACCGTTGCGCCAACTGACCATCAAAGGAACTCCATGGACTTGGACCAGCGTTGAACAAAGAGCACTCGACGAGCTCAAGGCATGCTGTCGAACTCTACTACTCTAGCCTATTTCGACCCCGAGAAGAGCACAGATCTCATCGTTGATGCTGCACCACATGGTCTCGGTGCAATTCTCGACCAGTCCTCCACAGCTGGAACTAAGGTGGTTGCCTACGGAAGCTGAGCCTTGACAACTGTGGAAACGCGGTACTCTCAGATAGAACGAGAGATGTTGGCTGTGGTCTGGGGCGTCGACCACTTTCAGATCTATTTGTTCGGCACTAACTTTCGAGTGCTCACCGACCACAAACCGCTCGTCAACATCCTAACCCACGTTCTTCTCCGTAAGCGAGGATCGAGCGTCTGGCACTTCGACTTCAGCAATACAGCTTCGACATCGCACACACCAAAGGGTCAACTAATCCCAGCAATTACTTGTCTCGACATCCACCACAGACCCCACCAGAAAAGAAAGACAGGCTTCGCACCCTTGTAAAGATGTCAGAAGACTACGTGGCCTGCATGATACAGCACAGCTTACCATGCGCCATGACCTTGGAAAATGTCTTAAATGAAACCAAGGCAGACCCCCAGCTGACCAAGGTGACCAAAGCCTCGCAACTGCCGCAACTCAACAAAAATGCCTGGATGGATTAACTTGTCCGTCCATTTCCCCGAGTAATGAGTGAACTCAGCGTGTCCAGAGAAGGACTGATCCTCCGAGGGACGCGGATCGTGATACCTACCAACCTACAACATAAGGCAGTCCACCTTGCACACAAGGGGCACCAAGGAATTGTCAAAACAAAACAACTGCTGCGAAGCAAAGTCTGGTTCCCTGGGGTGACACGCTCGTGGACAGTATTGTGAAGGGCTGCATTGCCTGCCAGGCGGCAACTCCTGAACTCCACCGCGATCCACTGCCTGCGTTCAAACTACCGGGGTGCCCTTGGACTGAGTTGTCTCCAGACTTCGCTGGACCATTTCCTGATGTCAAGTACGCAATGGTCCTCATCGACGACCACTCAAAATTCCCAGTAGTAAACATTCTGCGAACACTTGCCGCACCAGGTGCCATCAGCAAACTACGTACCATTTTCGCCCAGTTCGGTATTCCAACGGTGCTGAAGACTGACAATGGTCCTCCATTTCACAGTAGAGACTTCTCAAGATTCGCTGAAGCATTCGAATTCAAACACCACAGTGTCACGCCACTTTGGCCCAAGGCAAACGGTGAGGTAGAGAGATTTACGAGAACGCTCAACAAGCTAGTATTGACAAGCAGAATCGGAGGCAAGGACCGGACGGACGAGCTACAATCCTTCTTGCTAGCCTACCGCTCCACCCCACATGGCTCTACCGGAACTTCACCGTTTGAGCTCCTCTAGAAGCGCACAGTGCGCAACCTACTTCCGGTAATCCCCGACCCAGACAACAGTAGCCCTACTCACATCAAGGCACAAAGAAACGAAGAATCCAGGAAAGATACAGCAAAGAATTTGCTGATGCACGGCGACACACTCAGCATCACAAGTTTGTTCCTGGTAAACTTGTAATCTGCAGACACGAGCGGCGTAACGAGTTCACTCCGTTCTACGACCCCAAGCCCTACGCAGTCATTGAGGTTCATGGATCTCACGTCAAGGCCTCTCGCAATGGGAAAGTCATAACGCGAAACGCCGCCTTCTTCAAGGATGCATCGCAAGCGATCATCGCGCCTGGACAAGAAGAACTGGACATCGAAAACCCAGAGCTCCCTCCATCCAATTCTGGCAATCGCATCTCTTTAGACCATCGCTCATCTCTGGCCCCCTCTGCACCGCCAGACACCCAACCAAACTGTGCCGGGCGCCGTTATCCGACAAGAGTTTTTCGTGCTCCTCGCCATCTTTCGGATTTTGCAGTGTAGAGAACTTTTCTTTTCTAACGAAATGTTGATGAGGAATTTTTTTTTCAAAGAAACATTGCAAGTTAACGGAATGTATCAGAGCAAACCAAATCCTTGAGTCTTATTTTCTCAGGGGGATAACTGGTGTGAAAGAGAACTCCTCTACCAGTCGGACATTTTCAGCATACTTTTAGTGTTGCAGTCTTGTCGAAACTATTTTCTCTGGGGGATAAATGTAGTGTCTACTGTAGTGGAATCTAGCCATAAATCTGGCTTGGTCTGGCAACTGGAACACTCTCCAAGATGACTACCAACTAACGAATAAACGCCAGTACGTTCTTGTTTTAATCCAAGGGAATCCTTCCCTTTTTCTACACCTCCCACATTACAGTACCGAGGCGCTTTGGTGAAGGAAGCAACAGCAGAGTTGGCCACCGTTCGTTTTAGTATCTGGTCGTCTTTCCGGCAACGCTTGTTTGGGGTGGTTTGGGTATTGTGTACGTGCGATGTAATATTCACGCGACAAATTGTCTTTTTAAACGGGCCCGAATACTCACCTTTCCTGGTGACGGGATAGCCGCCTTGGTCGACTGCAACTGATAACGAACTCGATCGCTAAGATGTCAACACAACTACCATCGTTGCTAAAAGGAGACGGCCCGTACAACTCCGCAAAGCGGCGCGCATGTAAACAAATCGCTGCGGCGTTTTTCGTGACTTCGAGGATGCGGGAGAGAGCCAACGTCCAGGAAGATATGTTTGAAGTAAAAGAGTGTTAGAAAGGTCCACGTAAATACCTGTTCGCACTCGGAGCGGAACCGCACTGGCACCGCGTTCTTGGTAACCGCTTCGGGAATGATCTTTTACAACCGAATTTATGAACCGCTGGGCCTTTAGACAATCGCAACTCCATGTTGACGTGACGCTCGGCAGAGAAAGATTGGACCGGCATTGAGTCGCTCCCAAAAACTGATCTAACTTGACATGTGTTGGCGCACCATCATGTCGGAATAAAATGGACATCTAAAAAAAATTTGTACGTACCCATGTTGCGAAGACAATCCATATGGCGTTTATTTGAGCTCTATAACACACAAAAGGAGATTGGATCGAGGAGAGTGTCCCTTTTCGACGAGAGCGTTCGTCACCGCTGCATCTGAAAACAAGCTGTACGACGTGGGGAAAGACTGGCCTTCTTACCCCAAAATAGAGGTCAGGGTTCAAACTATTCATACAAGAAGGGTCCACAAAGGTCACGTGGGCGTATTCCATTGATTAAGCTAGCCGGACGTGAGCAGATGGTTTGTCCCGGGTCGTCGAAGTGTTTTGCTAAGCCTAGCGTCTTTGGTGGTCGCCTAGTCGGCGGGATTGCTGTCGTTGAAGCTTTTTCGGGTATCCGTGGTTCTAGCGTTTGTCTTCGGCGCAACGTTCAGTTTCAAGTACCTTTTTTTTTCTCTCTTTTCCCTCGTTGGGACGGGCACAGAGAGCACATAGAAATGCACTTTGGTCATCACGACGACGTAAGCGAGTGGTCCGAAGCCAATGGAAGCTCGGATAGTGATATACGATGTTGCCGGCGATGTAGATTTGATCATAAAACGTGCGTAAAGCTTTGTAGCTGTCCTAGGCGTGGTCGTAGGATTTCATCGTAGCGTACAAAAAACTTGCGATAATTCTTCATAGGCCTGTTTCCCTCGGCCAGGGGGCGCTGTGGCGTTCACGATACGCGACCACAATAGAGAAGCCTCCACTATAGCGTCCGCGAGACGCTACCATTTAATGGTGAGCGGCGTCCTATAAAGCATCCTATCATGCACAATCAACGGACGTAAACTAGCGTCCGTCGGCGTCCCTATAGCGTCTGTAAACGGGCCCTGACAAGAGCGTCTGAAAGGACGAAACGCGACCTAAAAGTATCCGAATTCGCTCGCCAGGGGCGCTGCTCCAAACTTGAGAGCTACGGATCTATAGGTTTGCTGTAAGATCGTATCGTGAATAAGCTCTGTTACCTGTTGCGGACGACGAAGACAAGGCAGGCGGGTCGTACAAATATGACTCTAGGCCGAATCGCTTCTCGGCCAGCATGGCCACTGGTGATGTAGCGGCGTGGTGGCGTCTTCGTCCTTATTAATGTCATCATACCCACCGCTCTCGTCGCGTTAGTCGGCGACCGCGATCGTACACCCAGGCAGCTCCGCCGGCTCCGCGATATGCTTGGCTCCTAGTCGTGACGTAGTACGAAGTATCACGTGGCCGCTTCTGCGCTTCGTTGGTAGCATGTAGGTTGAGGTGTATCGTTCACAATTCATGTTTGATTCTTTAATTGAACGATAGTTTAGGGTTGCGTGCGACCTAATTTGTTGTGCTTCTCCTCAAAATTAAGCTCAAGCAGCACGACAACAGTGGCGTCGCGACCTACGGAACAGGACCCAGTTTAGCGTTATCCCACTGACCACAACCAAATTGGTCGTCGTCATGAATTTGGATGCTTGTCAAGTAACGAAACGGGCAGCTTCTAAGACAACATAATTCCTGGAGCGTTTTTGTTTTTGCCTGTCGGAAACCGGCGGAGAAGGTAGATAGACCATTCCATTTAGCACTCTCAGGGCGGCGCCATTTTGTTCGACCGCAGCGCCCTCTTCACGCATCCGGGAAGTTCGGTTCGGCGGTGTAAAACGAGAGAGAGGGCACGCGCCCGTTTCCGCTAGCAGACGACAAACCGGGAGGTTGCCGTTCTCCACCTTTGGGCTGTACCGGCGGGCTGTACCGAACATAGAACTCTCGCTCGTGGCTGCCGTTGTGAAGTGTTTCGCGTTCTTAGAATATTTATGGCTACTCCAGAATCAGCCCATAGCGCTCTGTTGTTTTATTTCAGTAAATGATCAACTAGCGTATCTTTGTTCCGTTACTTCAATAGCAGTTCAATAGCAGTGGAGTGAGCCGGCAGTACTACCCTCAACCACTGCGTCTATTGCGTCAGGAGAGCACGTTTTTATTTATTATTCCAGACTTCCACTCATTGTCGCTAAAGGCCTACACCAGTACGAACTTTGTATAGCAAAAAAAAAGCTACAGCCCCCGGATTTACTTTACGCCGGAGAGACTGGCCACTCTGACAGATGTCCCATTTTTTTTTATTTGCACGCAGGCAACAGCGCAATTGGACCCGGTTAGTCTTTTTATCGGGCATAGCATTACGTGATAATTTGCATATCAAAACCCGCGCATCTGTGCTTGAAATTTCCAAAATGACGCGATTTTAAACCGAGTTTGAACGTCAGCCGGATGTTAGGTACAGCCCACTCGGCGGAGCAGACGACGCGCTGGGTAAGAGGGGGAGGGAATTCTTTCACTCTCTGCTCTTCCTAGTGGAACGGTGTCAAACTTCGCTTTCCGATCGCAGTTTTTTTTTTTTTCACAGTTTGCTCGCGCGGTTTTAGAGAAAGACGAAAAATAAACTGTACGTTTCACATGATGCGAGGGTAATAAACCGATCTCACCAAGCGTTCGGTGCATGCGTGACGCCGCCATAACTTTAGTTCACATGAGGCAAACGGCAGTGCCACTGATCTCTATTGTAGTAGGCTGGATCGCGGATCGGGAGCCCGTCGGTGTCGCCACCGGTGGCCATTGCGTGACACCAGGCAATACACGCAAGTCTATGGGAGAAACGCATAAAAGTAAGCATATTGAAGCATGTACGCTGTCCTCGGAGGCGAGTATTTTATGGTATGCTGCGAGCCTTATGTCGGGTGTTCGGAGATCGAATTTGTATTTGCCAAACGTACGAACGCCGAATAAAAAATCAAACGTACCGGAACACCTACGGCTGAGCTGGCAAGCCTGCTCTCGTAGTGGAGTAAACAAAGGAACTTGCCGTCAATGAGACCGTCCTCGGGGAAGCCAAGAAGTTGATGAATGACAAAGATGCTCCATCTCGACAGCGGCTTTCCGAGAGTGAGCGAATTCCGCGTAGCAAAGCCTTCGAGCTTGTCGTCTGCTAAACCCAACTCAACGAAACCGCCACCGACTCCGCGGTAACTCTAGGTAACTCTCGCCTGATTGAGCTGCGCTACAGCGGAGTCACTCTTGACCACAAAATATTCATTTATAAGAACTGCGAGGGCTGTCAGTTTTAATGTTTGTACGCGAGCTATTTGACGGGCTTATCGAAAACCATCCTAAAAAAATTAATTGCCGACAATAGCTTAGAAACTTGGGAAATGCATTGGTTGGCGACACTCGGCCCCAGCTGCCGAGGCCGCGGTCCGCGATCCAGCCTACTATAATAGAGATCAGTGGGCAGTGCACGAAAGGGCTCGTGCTGTCTCGTGCTTCACACGCGCAGAGCTCCAGCGCGGTTGTCGCACGTGCAGAGAGACTAAAATTCCCTCAATGCATTGCGGCAGCGGTGGCGTGGTCAAATTGGCTGGTGAGATCGGTCTATTAATAGCGAGTTTATTTTAGCTTTACATAGAAAGCAGCAAATACGATTGACAAGCGTGTCACATGCGACGAGAGCATCGGCCATCACCGCACAATTAAAAGGAGACGACGAAGTGAGAAGGCTATCCTTCTAACCGGAAGATCTAGGGTTCAAACTATTCGTGCAGTATAAGTGCAGTGTATTTTACTCAAGATAGTTCGTAATAAAAGTAACTTGAGTACTAGCACGCTAAATACATTTTCAAATGGGTATTTAGTATCTTAAATACTTTTTGTTGTATACTGGCAAAGACGGTATGCCAGTAGGCGGCGATGGCGCGAGCTCGGCGCATACCGCGCTGCCAGAGCTCGCGCAGTGCTCGCGATCGGCTCGGACTGATTTAAAAAAAATGGAGCCTTTCATCTGGAACGACCAGGGTCGCTAAACTCGCCAGACACAACTTTCTTCGTGTTATGACATAGCGGGGGGAGGAGCCGAAAGATTGCTGCGAAGTTTTCTTTTCTCACAAACCCGCAGATCGGTATATCTTCGTGACGTTTTTCATTGCAGGGGGGGAAAATCCCTACTACTCCCTAGGCGCCGAGCTAGAGCAGCACACGGAGACGAACGTGGTTTGTATACGTATAATGTCACGATGAAGATTATCAGCTGCGACCTTGATGGTGTCTAAAAAGCACAGCGGAGGCTTGGGTAATTGCATTCTAAAATCCACACCATCGAACTTGATAGTGTGATATCGTTCTTATTTCCGCCGATAAAGCAGAATTTACTAAAAAAACGTCCCTGTCGCCCCTTTTATTTATCTCGGCCTTTTGAATTTAAGAGTAATGTCAGTTTGGTCAATATTGACAGTAATGTTTCGAGAACGCGAGGACGCCAAGCTTTCATCGTACAGAACCAAACTTTTCACCGTCGACTCGAACACGCACCATCAAATTTCTCGTTCACAACTGATCATCCTGACCCTGACGTCAAAGTTATGAACTATAAAAGGACGTCACTGAACGCGCCTGCACACAACGAGCCCTGGCACGAGCCTCTCGATTGAAAGTCTGTCATGGCCGCTCGTAAGTTCATGGAACGCGCCCCGTTTTAATTCCAGAATCTCTAGAACCATAATTTAGAAAATTGCACGATGTGCTGTTTTTCGTCATCGCTCAGTTGGAACGCCTCTACGCAGGGTCGTCGAAACAGAAGAACAGGGAGGGGGGCGATTCACCTTCCCCCCCCCCCCCCCCAAGTGGCGTTCAAAAAGGGGGCGCAAAGGGCATAAGGGTGTAAGGGGGGGGGGGATATCGCCCCAGCCCCGGAGTATAGCATTTTAGAGAGTTATAATAAAAAAATGACAGACGTTTACAGTTCTCTATAATGTTGAATTAAAGCGCAGCTCTTGAGGAGAAGGAGGGCGGGAGGGCACGGAGGGGAGGGTATGCCTCTCCGCCCCCGCTCCTCCTATCCTGTAGCTTTCTCATTTAGCGGGGAAACCTAATTAGTGTCAAAATCACGTGACGTCAATTTCCCCGGTAAATTTAGTGAAAAAACGTCCCATAATGCAACGCGCGCGCAGTTACGCCGACGGCGACGCCGCTCAAGCTCGAAAGGGGCGCATAAGAGTTGCGCTCTAAACATTCGGGGGAAGGGATATCCCCCTTCTTCACTACTATCACCCCACCCCCTTCTCTCTCTCTCTCTCCCGAACAATTTCTACGGCCCTTCCTGATCCCTATTTGAGTGTGTGTTTGTGTTGGTTATACCTTTTCTTTCCCTTTCCCCGACTTTTTCTCCCCATCCCCCCTTGCCCCCCCATCTCTGAGACATTACCGACGTCTCTATACACAACGCCTGTGGGTGACCCCGGTGGCGTTGTTGACAGTGGCGGAAGATGAGCTCTGAAACCGCGTACACCGCACACGGCTCCACAATATCACGAAGTTTAATCTTCGCCTCGATTCCGAAGCGAAGATTTTGGCATCAAATAACTCCTTCCCAAAGTTGTGAAACGTCACTTTGTCGTCACCAATAACTTCCACAAACGACGATCTTCCGACGAGAAAGTTCAGAGTATTTACAGCCCGCCTAGGTACAATCTACGTTTCATTGACTCTATCGCGGCGTAGGGATGTAGGGACACGCGGGCGCGACGTCATCAGTGCAGCCGTTCAATCGGCTGGCCCCACGGTGTTGCTCGCGCGCGCTCCGATGAAGCTCGCTACAACTTTGTGCTCAACATTCTCGCTGGAATTTGAGCACCGAGAGAGCTTGGATGATTGACATCTCGTCCCGCGTGACGCCAAAGTCCCGGGAGTCCAATCAGCACGCTCCGCGAAACTTCGTGCCCAACTTTGTGTTTGACGAGTTTAGCGACCCTGGTCTCGGCTCTCTCGTTCGCGACTTAAAGGGAAGCTGAAACACTTCTTGAAAAAAAAACGAGTTAAAGGTGAATTCTGGCGTATTTTTAGCCCGTGAATCTGAGTATCACGTTCATTTTCCCCGAACATGTAACAGAACGCGAGGAAACTCGAAAAACCTCCGACCAGTCGTGACGTCATACTAGGATCTTTGGGCCGCCAAGTGCGTGCCGCACGTGTGGGCAGCGCGCGCAATCGCAAGCTTGACAGGTATATTTTTCCGCACTGACCCCAGCCGTGACGTCTCTTTCTGACCTTTTTGAAAATAGCAAGAGTGCGCGTGCATAGCTTTGACAGGCGCTGAAGATGCGTGAGAGCAGAGATTCCGAAAACTCCTAGTGTGACGTCACGCTCCAGAAAGGAGGGGCTTCGGTGGTACTTTAAAAAATTAATTTATGCAGCCTCCGTGCACCGAGTTGAAAAATAATCTCGATATTCGTGATCCCGGAGGCCGAATGAAAGCCATTGAAATGATTTTTTTTTAAATACAGAACCGCTTCAGTTTCCCTATATTATTGGCGACGAGAATACTGGTTACCTGTCGTCGGAGGTCATCGGCATCTCACAAAGGAACGGGGACCTGGGGGGCTATGTTGCGCTTTTTGGACTCCCAGGAGACTAGGGAGAGGGAAGTGACGTCAACAACGCAGCAAATGCAGATTGGATGTTGATTTTGTTTTCTTCTGTCAAGATCCAATCTGCGTTTCTCTAGTCGTTGACGTCACTTCCCTCTTCCAAGTCTCCTGGGAGTCCAAAAAGCGCAACATAGCACCCCAGGATCACGGCTACCACGGTGCTAAGCCAAGAAACCGCAGCGAGCAACGGGAAGAGCCACTGCTGAAAGGACCCCAGGGAAATAGTATGAGCAGCAGTTCTCTCTACTTCTCAACGTACTGAACGTCGCAGTGTACGAAAATGCCACACCTCGGGAAGGTGCTAGAATTCAACGAGGCCTCTCAGAGTTTCGAGACCTACGTTGAGCGTTTTGAGCTTTTCGTATCTGCGAACAGCATCAAAGAAGAGAAAAAGGCAGTAACATTCCTAACAGTCATCGGCGATCGAACATACGAAGTCCTCAAAAACCTAGCAGCCCCAGACTTGCCAGGCTCTAAGACGTACAGCGAGATCAAGACTCTTTTAGAGGAGCACTACGGCCCGCAACGATCTGTAATAGCCGAACGCTGTAAGTTCAACCAACGGAGTCGGCTAGAACATAAATCCCTGGAGGATTTCATTTTGGCCCTCAAGAGTTTGTCTCGATTTTGCAATTTTGGAACGTTTTTGCAGAGTGCTCTCAGGGACAGGCTTGTAGCTGGCCTGAGGGACGAAGAAACTCAGAAGGAACTGTTTGCGTTTGCTGAAGAAAAGCTAAGTCTCGCAGTCGCTTGCAAGATAGCACGGGAAAAAGAAGCAGCAGTAAAACAAACGGCGGACATGCACAAAGAATCCAAAGCAGTAAACGCTATTAACAAAAAGGTGTCACCTCCTGAGAACAGAGGTCATGGGAGAAGCACGTCTCATGATCATGGGTCCAGTACTTCGCAAGCAAATTGCTATCGTCGCGGAAATGAGCATGAACCCCATGAATGTCGTTTTAAAACGTATCGCTGCAAGAGCTGCTACAAGACTGGACATCTCAGGAAGATGTGTCGCAACACGCCTGGGAAGACTCCAGAGCGCCACGTTCAAGTCCTTGAGGATTCTGATGATGAGGATGAAGACCTACTGACCGTGTACACGTGTATGAAATCTTCACCGGGATTTCAAGTTTTCGTAGAGGTGGAGAGAGTTCCTCTACTCATGTTGATCGACACGGGAGCGGCGGTCTCTATCATACCAGAAGAAGTTTTCATGAAACACTTTCCCCAGAAAGAGCTCCTGGAAACCAAAGTAGCTCTTCGCACTTACTTCGGTGAGCGGCTGTTGGTAAAAGGGAAGATCTCAGCAAAAGTCAAATATAACGGGCGAGAGGAAACGCTCGACTTGTTTGTAGTAGCGAGCGAAGGTCGAAGTCCACCAGTGCTCCTAGGTCGCGACTGGCTGCGGAAGCTGAAGCTGGACTGGACGGCTATCTGCAGCATCGCTGTTCAAGACCAAGTGGAACTGCTTCGAAAAAAGTATCCGAACGTCTTCGACAGTTCGCCTGGCATGGTACGCGATTATCAGGCACAGGTTGCCATCGAGGAAAACAGCACTCCAGTCTTTTGCAAGGCACGTCCTGTTCCTTTGCCCCTCAAGGAAGCGGTGACAGCACAACTGCGAAAGCTTGAAATAGATGGCATATTGCGTCACGTTTCTCAAAGCAACTGCGCCACTCCTTTAGTTGTGGTACCGAAAAACGAAGGAGAAAGCCTTCGGTTGTGCGGTGACTATAAGGTGACCATCAACCCGGTTCTCAAGATGGATCACTACCCGTTGCCACATCCAGAGGACACCTTCAGCACGTTGGTCGGGAGGAGAGTGTTCTGCGTTCTCGACCTGTCGTCCGCGTACCAACAAATCAAGCTCAGCGACACGTCGAAACACCTGCTGACCATCAATACACACCTAGGACTGTTTGAGTACCAGCGACTTCCTTTTGAAGTAGCAAGTGCACCTACTATTTTTCAATCGTTGATCGACCGTGTCCTGCAAGGAATTGCACAGACGTGTTGTTACATCGATGACATCATCATCGCTGGCAGAGATATGGCAGAGTGCAGCAAATTCCTGGACTCTGTTCTACAAAGACTGTCCGAGTCTAACTTGACCCTCAGAAAGGAGAAGTGCAAGTTTTTTGCGGACTCAGTAGTGTACTTGGGACACCAAATTTCCGCACAAGGCATCCAGCCCACACAAAGCAAGGTCAAGGCCATCACAGAAGCGCCAGAACCTACCAACGTGACGGAACTTAAGGGTTATCTCAGAATGCTGACCTTCTACGGAAAGTTTCTGCGCAATCTAGCTGACACGGCGTCGCCATTGTACGAGCTCCTGAAGAAAGGACATCACTAGAAATGGGACAGCAGCTGCAAGACAGCCTTCCAAGCAACAAAAGATCTGCTAGTCAACAGCTCAGCATTGGCATATTATGACGTAAACAAACCGATCGGGGTGGTTTGCGATGCATCAGCCTGCGGTCTTGGAGCTGTACTGTTTCACAAGACGTCAGAGGGTGCGGAAGTGCCTATTGCCTTTGCGTCGCGAACATTAACACCCGCGAAAAAAAACTACGCTCAAGGAGAAAGAGAGGCCCTGGCTATCATATTTTGCCTCAAACGATTTCACCGTTATTTCTAGGGAATATTCTTCACAATATACACAGACCACCAGCCTCTGTTTGGAATTCTGTCTCACGACAAGGCCGCTCCAACCTTTGCCGCTGCTCGAATGCAACGATGGGCGTTGCTTCTGTCAGGCTACAACTACCGACTCTGTTATCGACGTGGCAAGGACAACGAAGCAGCAGACGCGCTCTCACGTCTTCCTTTGCCTAGGTTGTCGGAAGACGCAGAGAAAGAGTGTTTGGCGCTCTTCGATGCCACACCCATAACTGCCATGGAAGTAAGCAAAGCAACCTCGGTGGATAACTTGCTTAGCCGAGTACTACACTTCACGCTGAGAGGGTGGCCAACGTCTGAACATGCGACAGAGCTGCAGCCATTTTATGTTCGTAGAAGTGAACTTTCAGTAGAAGAAGGTTGCCTGACATGGGGGCTGCGTGTCATAATACCGACAAAACTTCAAAGTACAGTCCTCTCCTTGCTACACGAAGAACACCCCGGCATGTGCCGCATGAAGATGCTAGCACGAGGATTCGTCTGGCGGCCGAATCTCGACAAAGACATCGAAGAGTGTGTTCGATGCTGCAAGGTTTGCCAAGTTGTTCAGGCAGCCGCTCCGGTCGTGTTTCTACATCCATGGACGTATCCACAACAAATCTGGCAGCGCATCCACATTGACTTCGCAACCAAGAATGACGTCAACTTCTTGATTATCGTGGATGCTTATTCTAAGTGGCTGGAAATCTTTCCAATGCGTTCCACGACCACCGCCAAGACACTGGAAAAACTCCACATTGTCTTTGCAAACTTCGGATTGCCGGAGGAAATTGTGAGTGACAATGGGCCACAATTTTCATCTCATGAATTTGCGAAATTCATGAAACGAAATCTAATTAAACACATAAAAACTCCTCCTTACCATCCCGCTTCAAACGGAGCAGCCGAAAGGGTAGTCCAAACCAAAAAAAAAAGCGTTGCTGAAGCAAGTGCTTCATGATCAGTTCACCAAGTCCATGCGAAGCTTACAAGAGAAGCTCTCCGATTTCCTGATGGCCTACAGAAACACGCCATCAACGGTGACAAAACTATCTCCATCAGAACTCTTTCTGAAGAGGCAATCACGAATTCAACTCTCGTTGTTGAGGCCCAACTTTACTGGTGACATGCGCGACAAACAGTCGCGACAGAAACAAACAATCGACTTGGATCGTGCTCCAATGCGATCATTTACACTGGGTGACAGCGTGTTTGTCAAGACTAGGGTGTCTCAATGTCCCTCTGTTTAGGGTGATGCTACCCTTTGTAGTACCCGATGCCGACAGCACGCGCCCACGGGTAAAATACAAAGAAATCGACGAAAAAAAAAATGTCGCCATAGCACAGTCAGCGCCACAAGCGCGTGCAGGGACACGCTCTTTCACGCCCTTCTGAAAAAAAAAAATAAAAGTGTGGGACAAAATGGCCAGATGTCTTCACCCTAAGCAAAGCGCACATGAAGGCACCCTAGTCAAGACGGTACAAGGCCAGTGCTCCTGGGAGAAAGGGGTGGTGGTGAAGGTCGTCAGCCCTGTGACCTATCTTGTACAGGTACAAGGAAAGGTACGCTTCGTGCATGAAGACCACATGAGACGTCGGCAGACACCTCGGCAGGCAACCAGTACCTCGCCGTGCGAAGCACAACGAGACTGTCCATTCGGCAATTCGCCGGCATCTCAAGAAATGCCTGACAGTCCCACGACAAGCCAGGCTAGTTAAATGGTCGATGACCCTGCTTCAAAGTCAAAGTTTAAAGTCGACCCTGCTTCAACACCCTCAGCTTCGTCATCGGAAGCATCGCCACTTCAAGGGAACCCAGAAATTCCGCTGCGACGAGGTTCTCGAGCCGGACAGCCCCCTTCCCGGTTCACTTCGGACAACTTCTCCTGAGGGGGGAAGAATGTTGTATACTGGCAAAGACGGTATGCCAGTAGGCGGCGATGGCGCGAGCTCGGCGCATACCACGATGCCAGAGCTCGCGCAGTGCTCGTGATCAGCTCGGACTGATTTAAAAAAATGGAGCCTTTCATCTGGAACGACCTGGTCTCGGCACAAAACTGATTCAGTCTGAAAGGATTGGCGGCGAACATGGAAATTTTTGCCGATTGTCAGAGGTCGCGACTTTGATATAGCATCATATGGTTTACCCAGGGTTATTGCTATTTTTCATGGATCTTTTACAGCGAAGCTGTATATGACTCGTAGGTTGGGTTTGCACCGCCAACAGAAAACCCACGCGCGCCTTATCACCGTTCGCGTACGCCTTATCATTTATTATGTCGTTTTGACAAGTGTTTCAATAAGAAAACCACAAAACAATTGTAAAAACCACGTGATAGATTATAAGGCGCGCACGAACGATGATAAGTACGTAGCGCTCCCCGCATGCGTTTCGCGGTAAATATTGCGTTTCATAAGCTGCCACGGCAACGGCAGCGTAAAAAGTCTTTCATATATATATATATATATATATATATATATATATATATATAAAAGTTTTGGTACAGCGCATTTACTTCTCTTACATCAATCATTTGGTATAAACCCTTTTGCCGTTTACAAACATGAACTGTCGCTTGCGTCCCAAGCGAATTCCGGTCCACCGTCTTTGCAAGCCTCTTGAGCTTGCATATGTCACCAGTGCTAGATATCATAAATGCTACACGGAAAACAACAGGCCCTTCGGCTGTACAACATTACATCTTGGAGGAGGCAAGTTGGGTTCCAAGAATACTTGAAACATTTTAACACATCTCTCCCTCCTTTGTTCTTTAGGCTTTCAGCTGGAGAATGGGAGGTTAAACGTTTCATCTACATTTCAAGGAGCGGTGTTAAGGTTACTTATGTTCATTCTTTTTATAAACCGGAAGTTCTCTGGCTCGTCAAAGGTTGGAGCACCCCCTGGTGGCGTTTGCCATAAAAAGGGTCTATAGTGCAGTGGGCAATCGTCGCAGGTGATACCACAGCTTTGCCGGGGAGGGGGCTTTGCTGCCCCTTCACAGCGTGGATTGGCGCCTTAATTTTCTTTACACTAGTTAGATAGTTTCCATTGATTTTAGTCTATCGTTAGGCTGGCACCCGTGATAAAATAATTTTCCACCTCTGGATTGCCATAGCTGTTCGTGCCTTTGAAATAAGATCATAAGCAAAATATTATATTAGAGCTTAAAAAACTACGTCTTAAATATCTCTATTTTATTATTATTAGCACAAATTCCGATATTGTAGGCCACAATAAACGCCACAACCACAAATTAGGCAATTTAATCATACTAGTTTATACAAAAACATCTCATTTTTAGCATACGAAAAAAAAAAAAACGAAGAAACACTCGCATCTCTATCAAGATATTCATAAACACTGAATGTAATATACAGTTACCTACGTCTAATGTTATGTTGCCTTAATGGAAAAAAAATAGGTACGCGCGGTTTTGACGAGTATGTCAGAAAATAAATTTTCCGCGAACAATTTATTAGTTTAATATCACGACGTGAGACGCATCCTGAGTTAGGAGTGTAACCGTAATTAACGTCAATATGAAGACATTAAATCCAAAACAGAAGTTAGTTTCGCTTTCGTTCCTGAATTTAAAAAAAAAATTAAAAAGTGGTGACCTGCGTGCGTAACACCCCAGCTGCCTCGTATAAGCGAAGATAATTTGTGCCATTCATTGAAGCCAGTACACCAGACAGGGTCAGCAACTGCTACACCATTGAGATGGACATGTTGTTTTGTTCTGTTAACGTCCTTTTCGCCGTTCATGCTGTTCTTCTTTATCTCCGCTATCGTGAGTACCAGCCGTGACCAAAACAAAATCAAACACCTCTTAGATAAGAAAGAAAGCCTCAAGGCGCGATCACAGTTGTCGCTCGCAGCGGTCGCACGACCGATAGCGACATTCGACGAGCGGTCACCGACGTTCACACTGCGGTCGATCGGCGGGTCGCTTTTCGGAAGCTCTCGGGACCGCCGCGGATTCCATCCTTCCCGCCACAGCTCGTGTTAGCGTTTCGCTACTTTCATTTTTATTGTTGCACAGCTACACGCGCGTCGTCTTCGCCACAACAGAAAAACTCGTGATATTGGCATGGGTACTTCCGAACCGTACAATGAAAGCACAATCGCTACCGTATACACTCACTTGAGCTTCCGCAGTATACGGTACGGTATGTCAAGCCAAAAGGCCACGGATTTGCTGCCGGGCCGAGTTTTTTTTTCGGGCGCTCGTTCAAATATGGGTGCGGCGTGTTATAAAGATTGGGGCTATTTACGTAATAGCGTTGGTCATAGCCGCCGCAGAGACCTCCATGACTCTGTAGCCATGTCCGCTACCGCGAGCAGAGGCGTTGGATGGACGTGTTGGTTGTATCTCCTTCAGAGCGGAAGTGCCAGAGGTAAACAAACGCGAGTCGCACCATATAAGTTACCTCCGAGGCGCCGCTGATTGGTTCAGCCGCCGGGCGACTCGGGAACCGATCCGAAAAATTGGTCTGGAAGCGACTACCCTGAACCGGTCGCTTTTGCAACTGCGACTGTCGTTTTGGCGACAGAAAGCTATCCGGCGACAGTTGCGACTTGCAGGTATCGCCTTTAGTACTGAATTTTTTTGCGTCACTAAAAAAGGCCACCGCAGTGCGAGTACGAGTGATACCAGCGGTGTACCAACTTGTTTGTGAGTGTGGGGGGGGGGGGGCAAACCAGACCTCCCCCCCCCCCCCTTATTGGCGGGGGGCGGCGCCCTTGGTATTCCTTGGGCGCCACCGGCCAGTATTTGCCCGCCCCACGGTGGAAGAAATACATTTAGGTGATGACTCTGGCCGCTCTTCCTGCTGGAAGCGAGCGACCAGATCGTGTTCGAAACTAGCCTCGAACCAGAAGTAGTTAGTTCCACGCCGCCGCGGAGGGCGCTGAGCTATGAGCGCCGTGGGTACTAAGAGGTCCCCCCTCGCCGACCACGGTGTCGGCGGCGTAGCGTGCTCGCCTTTTTCACGGTGTGGGTGTGTGGTGGTGGTGTGCGGTCAGCGGCTGGCCTCGTGTTTTGCTTTGGTGCTGCGTCGATCACAGGTGCCACCATCGTGCACGAAGGTGAGCCTTAACCCGAAGAAGAAGTTATGCTATAAGGATGGGAAAGACGTGCTTCGTTCTCAGCTGCAATTCGGGGTATCTCTCCCACCTTGTGCATTTACTCTATCCTGAAGCCTCCGAAGTTAGGCAACTGTAGAGTAGTTGAAGGGGAGAGGTAACTACTTAACGTATCAGATCTCAGAGCCCTGATCAGAACGGACGAAAAAAGCTCGTTGTCTCCTCATCTCGTTGACCAAGTGAAGACCAAGCTTGACAGTCTAATTTCTGTCGAAGACTGGGAATGCGAAGATGTCTGTACAGAAAAGGCTGAAGGAACCAAGGCTGTGGACTGCATACTATATTATGTAAGTGGGTTTTTAGTGTAAAAACGAAAAAAGCTACATGCCACCCTGCATGCCGATCCGCTTTCAGCATCGACAAGAACACTTCTGCTGAAGCAGCACTGAAAAACGTGAAGAACGGAGGTGGCCTTATACACCCAACCTTTTCCAACTACTGAAGAAAGCGGAACAGTACTTCGTGGAAAATAAAAGCCACCAGACTGTTTACTGGGACTCAGTCGACAGTGTTCTTGACACATGCACAATAACGTTTTCATGCGCTGAACACAAAGAAGTAAACAATTGCCGAGTTGCTCCACTACTACATCAGCATGCCAATGCGACAACACTGTAAGCATATTACCATGAGTTTGAACAAAGCTCAAGAAAAGAAGAAACCAGCAAAGGAGTGCTCGTCTTAGTTTATGAGCATGGGCGAGAAACACAGTTTGTCGGATATGACGTTCTTTGGTAGTATTCTGTAAATTCAACTTTTTTGTACATTTTAAAGTAAAAATATTTGTTAGGTTTTTTTTTACCTATAAGACGGGGTGACACGATATTACGAGTGTACAGATGAAAAGTGATTTATGACCTATAACCGCTAATACTGTTTGACTTTCAGCCACAGTGTCATCATTTCAGTCAGTATGTCATCATACTGTGTCATCTCTTCAGTCACTATGTCATCATAAATAAAATGTTTTCTGCTCACATGGTTTGCATGTACCACAGTACCAGCTGACATCGTATGTATAAACCATTTGTGGTGCTAATACCTTTCTGCGCATGTGAAGCATTATTTAGGCCCCACTATGTAACATTATTAAAATTTATTTTTTCGATAAGAAGGCAGGAACAGGGTGGAATAAATCCCTCGACCTTTTATAAAGCCACGCAATGTGTGTAAACAATTTACGGAACTGTTACCAAACATGCTGTCGGACAAAACATGCGAGCATGGCCCTGCTGTTTAAGGAAAATTATTTTAAATTATGCTAAATTATTGAAAACCCAGTAGATTGTGTCGGGAAAGTTTATATTTATACGAGCATTTTTGTCACGTTGAGTCATCAGAATGTTCTCGCTTAAAAAACAGCAACCGCACGGCGGTAAAGGCAATCAATCATTGCCAATGCGCCATCATAAATCCATCATTTCACCACACAGTACAGAGAGATCGAGTAAAGAATGCATATTTTCCTTCACAAGCCCCTCTATACTTGGGCGCCATGTATTTCCGTGCTAGTGAAGCGCGCTCGGTGCGCCGAACATAATGTGGTCGCCGCGTCAGACAGAGAGTCATCACCTAAATGTATTTCTTCCACCCTGGCTCTCCCCAGTGGCCGCTGTTTAAGGGTGGGGGGGGGGGGGGGAGGGCAAAACACATGATTTGCCCCCCCCCCCCCCCTCTAAGCACGGGAGAAGAGCAAGCGCCCCCTTGACCCCCCCCCCCCCCCCCCCCCCCCCCGGTTGGTACGCCCATGAGTGATACGTCAGCATTCGGCTCTAAATGGTGTTTAGTCGGTGACAATACGACTTCCAGCCGAACACAGCACTCGTGACCAATGTGTGCGGTGGCCTCTTGCTGGTGAAACAGGAAATTTCAGCACTTAGGCTTTGTTATCTAGGAGGTCAGGAACCTTGGGACCTCCCTCCGACAGACCGGGGTCCTCCGGCCGACGTGGTGCTGTGTCGCCAGTGCGAGCCCCCGGTCGACCCGGACCTCGTGCTGCGCGGTCCTCCCACCCAGGACGTGGCCGAAGCTTTGCTCTTCCCGGATCTGCTGCGGGACTCGTTGGCCCAGTCCAGGCGGCCCAGGCTCCTGGTGGCGGTCAGCTCGTGGCCGGCGCGCTTCGCCCAGCGCCAGGCCATCCGCTTCAGCTGGGGACGCGGCAGCAACGACGGCAACGGAAGCTTCAGGATCGTCTTCTTCTTAGGCTGCGTGTCCACCGGGAGAGTCATGCGGAACGTAAAGGTGCGTACCAGAGTTCGCGGACTACGGTCGTCGACAATGATATATGTCAAGCGAGCGTGAGCTGACCGAGATGCAACGCAAAACACCATTACCTCTCGTGATAGAAGGTCCTCGTTGACAGAAATTAATAAAACATCTTTACAAATTCTGTGATGGAAGCCTTCATTGAGTGAACTCATGCGGAAAATGTCGTGCGTCCTGTTTTCCTACCGAAACAGCAGCGAACAAAACTATGGCGATAATGCCAATGCTCAGAGACAGCGAGGTGGTGGCGCAGGAAGCGCTTGTTGGTATTATTAACGTAGAATACGTTATGAGGAAGGCTATGTAGAAAAAGTGCGGCACAAAGAAGCGACACAAAAATGCGACGTGAAAAAAAGTGACATGGAAGTGATGTCATCGTTTTCATTTCACTATACGTCACGTCACGTGATCACAAAAATTGGTGTGCTGTGTGACGTTTCACGTTACCACGTCACGTGGACCACATGAAGTGATGCAGCACGAATGCATACAAGTCTGGTGGTAAACGCGATCGTATCAACTTCAAAGACGTTATCACGTCACGTGGACCACGTGAAGTGATGCAGCACGAATGTATACAAGTCTGGTGGCAAACGCGATCGTATCAACGTCAAAGACGTTACCACGTCACGTGGACCACGTGAAGTCATGCAGCACGAATGTATACAAGTCTGGTGGTAAACGCGATCGTATCAACGTCAAAGACGTTACCACGTCACGTGGACCACGTGAAGTGATGCAGCACGAATGTATACAAGTCCGTTGGTAAACGCGATCGTATCAACGTCAAAGACGTTACCAAACATGCTGTCGGACACAACATGCGAGCATGGCCCTGCTGTTTAAGGAAAATTATTTTAAATTATGCTAAATTATTGAAAACCCAGTAGATTGTGTCGGGAAAGTTTATATTTATACGAGCATTTTTGTCACGTTGAGTCATCAGAATGTTCTCGCTTAAAAAACAGCAACCGCACGGCGGTAAAGGCAATCAATCATTGCCAATGCGCCATCATAAATCCATCATTTCACCACACAGTACAGAGAGATCGAGTAAAGAATGCATATTTTCCTTCACAAGCCCCTCTATACTTGGGCGCCATGTATTTCCGTGCTAGTGAAGCGCGCTCGGTGCGCCGAACATAATGTGGTCGCCGCGTCAGACAGAGAGTCATCACCTAAATGTATTTCTTCCACCCTGGCTCTCCCCAGTGGCCGCTGTTTAAGGGTGGGGGGGGGGGGAGGGCAAAACACATGATTTGCCCCCCCCCCCCCCCCCCCCCCCCCCCCCCCCCCCCCCCCCCCCCCCCCCCCCCCCCCCCCCCCCCCCCCCCGGTTGGTACGCCCATGAGTGATACGTCAGCATTCGGCTCTAAATGGTGTTTAGTCGGTGACAATACGACTTCCAGCCGAACACAGCACTCGTGACCAATGTGTGCGGTGGCCTCTTGCTGGTGAAACAGGAAATTTCAGCACTTAGGCTTTGTTATCTAGGAGGTCAGGAACCTTGGGACCTCCCTCCGACAGACCGGGGTCCTCCGGCCGACGTGGTGCTGTGTCGCCAGTGCGAGCCCCCGGTCGACCCGACCTCGTGCTGCGCGGTCCTCCCACCCAGGGACGTGCCCGAAGCTTTGCTCTTCCCGGATCTGCTGCGGACTCGTTGGCCCAGTCCAGCGGCCCGGCTCCTGGTGGCGGTCAGCTCGTGGCCGGCGCGCTTCGCCCAGCGCCAGCCATCCGCTGCAGCTGGGGAACGCGGCAGCAACGACGGCAACGGAAGCTTCAGGATCGTCTTCTTCTTAGGCTGCGTGTCCACCGGGAGAGTCATGCTGAACGTAAAGGTGCGTAACCAGAGTTCGCGGACTACGGTCCGTCGACAATGATATATGTCAAGCGAGCGTGAGCTGACCGAGATGCAACGCAAAACACCATTACCTCCTCGTGATAGAAGGTCCTCGTTGACAGAAAATTAATAAAACATCTTTACAAATTCTGTGATGGAAGCCTTCATTGAGTGAACTCATGCGGAAAATGTCGTGCGTCCTGTTTTCCTACCGAAACAGCAGCGAAAACAAACTATTGCGATAATGCCAATGCTCAGAGACAGCGAGGTGGTGGCGCAGGAAGCGCTTGTTGGTATTATTAACGTAGAATACGTTATGAGGAAGGCTATGTAGAAAAAGTGCGGCACAAAGAAGCGACACAAAAATGCGACGTGAAAAAAAGTGACATGGAAGTGATGTCATCGTTTTCATTTCACTATACGTCACGTCACGTGATCACAAAAATTGGTGTGCTGTGTGACGTTTCACGTTACCACGTCACGTGGACCACATGAAGTGATGCAGCACGAATGCATACAAGTCTGGTGGTAAACGCGATCGTATCAACGTCAAAGACGTTACCACGTCACGTGGACCACGTGAAGTGATGCAGCACGAATGTATACAAGTCTGATGGTAAACGCGATCTTATCAACGTCAAAGACGTTACCACGTCAAGTGGACCACGTGAAGTGATGCAGCACGAATGTATACAAGTCTTGTGGTAAACACGATCGTATCAACGTCCAAGACGTTACCACGTCACGTGGACCACGTGAAGTGATACAGCACGAATGTATACAAGTCTGGTGGTAAACGCGATCGTATCAACGTGATAGACGTTACCACGTCACGTGGACCACGTGAAGTGATGCAGCACGAATGTATACAAGTCTGGTGGTAAACGCAATCGTATCAACGTCAAAGACGTTACCACGTCACGTGGACCACGTGAAGTGATGCAGCACGAATGTATACAAGTCTGATGGTAAACGCGATCTTATCAACGTCAAAGACGTTACCACGTCACGTGGACCACGTGAAGTGATGCAGCACGAATGTATACAAGTCTGGTGGTTAACGCGATCGTATCAACGTCAAAGACGTTACCACGTCACGTGGACCACGTGAAGTGATGCAGCACAAATGTATACAAGTCTGATGGTAAACGCGATCTTATCAACGTCAAAGACGTTACCACGTCACGTGGACCACGTGAAGTGATGCAGCACGAACGTATACAAGTCTGGTGGTAAACGCGATCGTATCAACGTCAAAGACGTTACCACGTCACGTGGACCACGTGAAGTGATGCAGCACGAATGTATACAAGTCTGATGGTAAACGCGATCGTATCAACGTCAAAGACGTTACCACGTCACGTGGACCACGTGAAGTGATTCAGCACGAAGGTATACAAGTCTGGTGGTAAACGCGATCGTATCAACGTCAAAGACGTTACCCACGTCACGTGGACCACGTGAAGTGATGCAGCACGAACTGTATACAAGTCTGGATGGTAAACGCGATCGTATCAACGTCAAAGACGTTACCACGTCACGTGGACCACGTGAAGTGATGCAGCACGAATGTATACAAGTCTGATGGTAAACGCGATCGTATCAACGTCAAAGACGTTACCACGTCACGTGGACCACGTGAAGTGATGCAGCACGAATGTATACAAGTCTGGTGGTAAACGCGATCGTATCAACGTGAAAGACGTTACCACGTCACGTGGACCACGTGAAGTGATGCAGCACGAATGTATACAAGTCTGGTGGTAAACGCGATCGTATCAACGTGAAAGACGTTACCACGTCACGTGGACCATGTGAAGTGATGCAGCACGAATGTATACAAGTCTGATGGTAAACGCGATCGTATCAACGTCAAAGACGTTACCACGTCACGTGGACCACGTGAAGTGATGCAGCACGAATGTATACAAGTCTGATGGTAAACGCGATCGTATCAACGTCAAAGACGTTACCACGTCACGTGGACCACGTGAAGTGATTCAGCACGAATGTATACAAGTCTGATGGTAAACGCGATCGTATCAACGTCAAAGACGTTACCACGTCACGTGGACCACGTGAAGTGATGCAGCACGAATGTATACAAGTCTGATGGTAAACGCGATCGCATCAACGTCAAATACGTTACCACGTCACGTGGACCACGTGAAGTGATGCAGCACGAATGTATACAAGTCTGATGGTAAACGCGATCGTATCAACGTCAAAGACGTTACTACGTCACGTGGACCACGTGAAGTGATGCAGCACGAATGTATACAAGTCTGATGGTAAACGCGATCGTATCAACCTCAAAGACGTTAGAGAGTTTTAGGGAACCGGAACAAAATACGATCGATAAACAAAAACGATCGATACCTTGGATCGGGCGAGTCGACCGATTGTGTGCCTCTAAACGGCTTTGGGGGAACCGTATTTGCAGACGAGAGCAGACGATCGGTACAGGTCGCGCCCCCTGGCAACGGAAACCTGCATCGGCCTCGTTGAGAATGTAGATATTTGCGTGTGTTTGTGCAAATCGCAGAAACAGAAGTAAATAAAAATCGCATCCTATAAATATAGAGAACCTAAAACAATGTATACCTACTTATAGTTCGCCTCGTTTTTTTTACTCGAATGAATGCGCTTCCGTAATACAAAACCTGGCGCTCCATGGCGTGTCGCACTGGCACTGCGAAGTTCTAAATGTTCGTCTGCTAAAGGAGCAGACGAGCTTTTCCGACAACAATGGCTCTCGATCTTTTTGACGATGACTTGGAGTTGGCTCTATTCGGCGAAAACAATTTACAAAACGTTCTTTGTACGACTGTCTTGCGTACTAAGAGAAGGCCATTGTTGGCGGCAAGGCATGGGACGTTCAACTTGGCGTTGATGGACGAGGAGGACGTCGTACGGCTGTTCAGGTTCACAAAGGAGGATCTGCCCATCTCTGATCGGCGCTGCGCATTCCCGGAGACGTTGACAACTAACGGCTGAATCTGGGTGTCGTAAACTCGTTTGCCACCGTTTTTTTTTTTTCAGTTTATCTGATTTTTTATCCTCGGGGAATAAAATGGTTCCTCGGTCGTACATGGTAACTTGTTTGTAAGTCATACGTTCTTTCAGTGGGCAAGCTTTGGTGTTTTACATCAACCAAATATGATGTTTACTCCAACCACGTCCTGATATCCGGAAAAGTCACCGACAGCAAACTCGATTTGACACACAAATAAGAACACGCTCGCGCGCGCTTAACATCAACATTCGAAGTCGTCTGCCAGCGATCCTGTGTCTTTCCCTCGAGGCCCACTGCCAGGGTCGAGTATTAAGAAAGTTATGGACAAATAAATCTAGAAATATTAAATCGCGAAGAAATTACAAAAATACCAGAAATATACTCACTTTCTCAGGTTGAGGAGGTCATTTTTCTTGTACAATGTTACGAGGAGGTCATCCGTTCGCTCCTCGCAACGAGTTTTTTTTTTCGACGCCGCGTTAAGGGCTGGAGTAAAAAGGAGTAAAAAAAGGATTAGCGCCTAGCACCTCCCGAAATAGGAAGGTATCACCTTCCGCTGAAAACTGCTTGCGAGGAGTGTAGGCGGAGGGACGGATGTAGATACGGGGCGCCCATGTTGCTCTCTTACGGTAAAGATAGCAGACGATCACAGTCGTACGCCCGCGAACCGATCGTATCAACGTCAAAGACGTTACCACGTCACGTGGACCACGTGAAGTGATGCAGCACGAATGTATACAAGTCTGGTGGTAAACGCGATCGTATCAACGTGAAAGACGTTACCACGTCACGTGGACCACGTGAAGTGATGCAGCACGAATGTATACAAGTCTGGTGGTAAACGCGATCGTATCAACGTCAAAGACGTTTGCCACGTCACGTGGACCATGTGAAGTGATGCAGCACGAATGTATACAAGTCTGATGGTAAACGCGATCGTATCAACGTCAAAGACGTTACACGTCACGTGGACACGTGAAGTGATGCAGCACGAATGTATACAAGTCTGATGGTAAACGCGATCGTATCAACGTCAAAGACGTTACCACGTCACGTGGACCACGTGAAGTGATTCAGCACGAAGTATACAAGTCTGATGGTAAACGCGATCGTATCAACGTCAAAGACGTACCACGTAACGTGGACCACGTGAAAGGTGCTGCAGCACGAAGTAACAAGTCTGATGGTAACACGCGATCGTATCAACGTCAACGACGTACCACGTCACGTGGACCACGTGAAGTGATGCAGCAAGAATGTATACAAGTCTGATGGTAAACGCGATCGTATCAACGTCAAAGACGTTACCACGTCACGTGGACTCACGTGAAGTGATGCAGCACGAATGTATACAAGTCTGATGGTAAACGCGATCGTATCAACCTCAAAGACGTTAGAGAGTTTTAGGGAACCGGAACAAAATACGATCGATAAACAAAAACGATCGATACCTTGGATCGGGCGAGTCGACCGATTGTGTGCCTCTAAACGGCTTTGGGGGAACCGTATTTGCAGACGAGAGCAGACGATCGGTACAGGTCGCGCCCCCTGGCAACGGAAACCTGCATCGGCCTCGTTGAGAATGTAGATATTTGCGTGTGTTTGTGCAAATCGCAGAAACAGAAGTAAATAAAAATCGCATCCTATAAATATAGAGAACCTAAAACAATGTATACCTACTTATAGTTCGCCTCGTTTTTTTACTCGAATGAATGCGCTTCCGTAATACAAAACCTGGCGCTCCATGGCGTGTCGCCACTGGCACTGCGAAGTTCTAAAATGTTCGTCTGCTAAAGGAGCAGACGAGCTTTCCGACAACAATGGCTCTCGATCTTTTTGACGATGACTTGGAGTTGGCTCTATTCGGCGAAAACAATTTACAAAACGTTCTTTTGTACGACTGTCTGCGTACTAAGAGAAGGCACTTGTTGGCGGCAAGGCATGGGACGTTCAACTTGGCGTTGATGGACGAGGAGGACGTCGTACGGCTGTTCAGGTTCACAAAGGAGGATCTGCCCCATCTCTGATCGGCGCTGCGCATCCCGGAGACGTTGACAACTAACGGCTGAATCTGGGTGTCGTAAACTCGTTTGCCACCGTTTTTTTTTTTCAGTTTATCTGATTTTTATCCTCGGGGAATAAAATGGTTCCTCGGTCGTACATGGTAACTTGTTTTGTAAGTCATACGTTCTTTTCAGTGGGCAAGCTTTGGTGTTTTACATCAACCAAATATGATGTTTACTCCAACCACGTCCTGATATCCGGAAAAGTCACCGACAGCAAACTCGATTTGACACACAAATAAGAACACGCTCGCGCGCGCTTAACATCAACATTCGAAGTCGTCTGCCAGCGATCCTGTGTCTTTCCCTCGAGGCCCACTGCAGGGTCGAGTATTAAGAAAGTTATGGACAAATAAATCTAGAAATATTAAATCGCGAAGAAATTACAAAAATACCAGAAATATACTCACTTTCTCAGGTTGAGGAGGTCATTTTTCTTGTACAATGTTACGAGGAGGTCAATCCGTTCGCTCCTCGCAACGAGTTTTTTTTCGACGCCGCGTTAAGGGCTGGAGTAAAAGGAGTAAAAAAAGGATTAGCGCCTAGCACCTCCCGAAATAGGAAGGTATCACCTTCCGCTGAAAACTGCTTGCGAGGAGTAGGCGGAGGGACGGATGTAGATACGGCGCCCATGTTGCTCTCTTACGGTAAAGATAGCAGACGATCACAGTCGTACGCCCGCGAACCGATCGTTGAGCCGTGTACGGTACGACCACGAAAAAAATAAATAAATAAATAAAGGAAAACCTGTAACTTTACTGCTGTGCACTTATGAAAACTATCACCAAATATTTAAAGGGCTCGTTTTATAGGATATATGTGATTAGCATTAGAACACAAATTTTTAATTCATGCAACATTTTTAAACTAAAAAGTATCCAGAGCCTTGATGCAGAAGGCTGTTGCTCACTCTGTTTACACTACAGATAACCCTCACTCATAAAGTAGCTGTAAAAACGGGTGATAAGTGCTCGAATGTATACAAGTCTGATGGTAAACGCGATCGTATCAACCTCAAAGACGTTAGAGAGTTTTAGGGAACCGGAACAAAATACGATCGATAAACAAAAACGATCGATACCTTGGATCGGGCGAGTCGACCGATTGTGTGCCTCTAAACGGCTTTGGGGGAACCGTATTTGCAGACGAGAGCAGACGATCGGTACAGGTCGCGCCCCCTGGCAACGGAAACCTGCATCGGCCTCGTTGAGAATGTAGATATTTGCGTGTGTTTGTGCAAATCGCAGAAACAGAAGTAAATAAAAATCGCATCCTATAAATATAGAGAACCTAAAACAATGTATACCTACTTATAGTTCGCCTCGTTTTTTTTACTCGAATGAATGCGCTTCCGTAATACAAAACCTGGCGCTCCATGGCGTGTCGCCACTGGCACTGCGAAGTTCTAAAATGTTCGTCTGCTAAAGGAGCAGACGAGCTTTCCGACAACAATGGCTCTCGATCTTTTTGACGATGACTTGGAGTTGGCTCTATTCGGCGAAAACAATTTACAAAACGTTCTTTTGTACGACTGTCTGCGTACTAAGAGAAGGCACTTGTTGGCGGCAAGGCATGGGACGTTCAACTTGGCGTTGATGGACGAGGAGGACGTCGTACGGCTGTTCAGGTTCACAAAGGAGGATCTGCCCCATCTCTGATCGGCGCTGCGCATCCCGGAGACGTTGACAACTAACGGCTGAATCTGGGTGTCGTAAACTCGTTTGCCACCGTTTTTTTTTTTTCAGTTTATCTGATTTTTATCCTCGGGGAATAAAATGGTTCCTCGGTCGTACATGGTAACTTGTTTTGTAAGTCATACGTTCTTTTCAGTGGGCAAGCTTTGGTGTTTTACATCAACCAAATATGATGTTTACTCCAACCACGTCCTGATATCCGGAAAAGTCACCGACAGCAAACTCGATTTGACACACAAATAAGAACACGCTCGCGCGCGCTTAACATCAACATTCGAAGTCGTCTGCCAGCGATCCTGTGTCTTTCCCTCGAGGCCCACTGCAGGGTCGAGTATTAAGAAAGTTATGGACAAATAAATCTAGAAATATTAAATCGCGAAGAAATTACAAAAATACCAGAAATATACTCACTTTCTCAGGTTGAGGAGGTCATTTTTCTTGTACAATGTTACGAGGAGGTCAATCCGTTCGCTCCTCGCAACGAGTTTTTTTTCGACGCCGCGTTAAGGGCTGGAGTAAAAGGAGTAAAAAAAGGATTAGCGCCTAGCACCTCCCGAAATAGGAAGGTATCACCTTCCGCTGAAAACTGCTTGCGAGGAGTAGGCGGAGGGACGGATGTAGATACGGCGCCCATGTTGCTCTCTTACGGTAAAGATAGCAGACGATCACAGTCGTACGCCCGCGAACCGATCGTTGAGCCGTGTACGGTACGACCACGAAAAAAATAAATAAATAAATAAAGGAAAACCTGTAACTTTACTGCTGTGCACTTATGAAAACTATCACCAAATATTTAAAGGGCTCGTTTTATAGGATATATGTGATTAGCATTAGAACACAAATTTTTAATTCATGCAACATTTTTAAACTAAAAAGTATCCAGAGCCTTGATGCAGAAGGCTGTTGCTCACTCTGTTTACACTACAGATAACCCTCACTCATAAAGTAGCTGTAAAAACGGGTGATAAGTGCTCGAAATGCACGTCCCAACGTTTGTATGAAAAAAAAAAACTTAAAACATGAAAAAAAAAACTTAAAGTATGAAAAAAACCTAAAATATAAAAAAAATTAAAATATAAAGAAAACTTAAAACATAAAAAACTTAAAAGATGAAAAACAATTAAAACATAAAAAACTTAAAATATGACAAAAAACTTAAAATATGAAAAAGCTTAAAATATAAAAAACTTAAAATATGAAAAAAAAACTTAAAACATAAAAAAACTTAAAATATAAAAAAAAAAAATTTAAGTATGAAAAAAAAAGGCGTATGGGCCAACCGGATTTTAACTCTTCATTACCACTCCCCTACGAGCTCACGAGATGGACGCTCCAATCCACTGAGCAACTGAGCACACGACTTCCGCCTTTGCTAAACATTAATTTATCTCTATTGAGGGTGTCCTTCTGCGTTTCGTTTTGTATTCTTTTTCTTATTTGCTGACTCCGACTTTGTGCACTTGCTGTCACATATGGCGCTCCTGCCAGGCACTACCACGAGTTATTTTATTCATGTTTGAAGCCACGGCACGCTCTCTCCGCCAGCGAAATCGCCGTTTTGCTAACCAAGCGAGACTGTCCATGTCGGCCATTGGTCGTGCCGGTCGTGCCTTACGGTTCGACCAGCGCATTACGGTAAGATCGCAGAAGACAAGCGCATGCGCAGTTCGTACCGGAGGGCCCATCGTACCGTATCGAATGTGCAAAAACGGTTCCCTAAAACTCTCTGTTACCACGTCACGTGGACCACGTGAAGTGATGCAGCACGAATGTATACAAGTCTGATGGTAAACGCGATCGTATCAACGTGAAAGACGTTACCACGTCACGTGGACCACGTGAAGTGATGCAGCCCGAATGTATACAAGTCTGATGGTAAACGCGATCGTATCAACGTGAAAGACGTTACCACGTTACGTGGACCACGTGAAGTGATGCAGCACGAATGTATACAAGTCTGATGGTAAACGCGAACGTATCAACGTGAAAGACGTTACCACGTCACGTGGACCACGTGAAGTGATGCAGCACGAATGTATACAAGTCTGTTGGTAAACGCGATCGTATCAACGTCAAAGACGTTACCACGTCACGTACACCACGTGAAGTGATGCAGCACGAATGTATACAAGTCTGATGGTAAACGCGATCGTATCAACGTGAAAGACGTTACCACGTCACGTGAACCACGTGAAGTGATGCAGCACGAATGTATACAAGTATGATGGTAAACGCGATCGTATCAACGTCAAAGACGTTACCACGTCACGTGGACCACGTGAAGTGATGCAGCACGAATGTATACAAGTCTGATGGTAAATGCGATCGTATCAATGTCAAAGACTTCATACGTACGCAGAAATCTTGCCAGGGACTATCGAAACGGGCTGCGAGTTTTTTTGTTCTTTTAATCACAATTGGGGAGGGTGCTCTCGTGCGGCGCGTGTAAGGGTCCGGACGGCAAAGATAGAACAGCACGCGTGCATCCAGAAAGTCAATGATTCCCCTCCTCGAAACCCCATGAACAACGGAAACACATACGGTAACCATGCACTGAACCGCCGGAACACCCCGACCATCTTGCCATAGAAAGGAAATTGATCATGTCTTGTAACGCGACCAGAAAATTAGAAGGGCGGCCGTAGAGACAGTTCCATTTTAACTGATTAAATAGAAAGAACGGTTGTATATTCCTGAACTTTTTCTGACACCAGTTATTAGACAATGTCTTCTAAACCACTGGCACGCTCTTTCCGCCCCAAACATTCTCTTCTCCGCCTACAACAACGATATTCTTCGTGCTTTCTACTTGACTGAACCGTCAATGTCTCATAGACTTGAAAACCGCCATGCTGAATTTTCAACGTCACCCTAAGCACAGGTCACGGACTGCACACGAGTGTTCCGTCAGCGTTCGACTAAAGACCCGTTCACACACTCGCGTTTGACTCCGTCCGACGGAGACAAGACCGGTTTTTAAGCCGTTTTGTGACGGCTTACGACCGGCTACATTGCTGCTCATCCGGTCGTAAGCCGTCCTAAGGTGCTTCATGACCGGTTTGTCTCAGTCGGTTGGAGTCAAACGCAAGTGTGTGAACGGGCCTTTAGTCGAATGTTGATGGAACATTAGCGAGTTTTAGTAAGGCCGTGTTTCCTCCTCCGCTAAGCCCCTCCGCTACCCGGAACTCTACAGCCAAGGCCATCGGCGCGCAGGCGCAGTGGCGGTTTCTTCGTAGCGGAGGGTTAGCGGAGGGGGAAACGCGGTCTAATAAAACTCCCTACTCTTGTCCAATCGGCGCCCCATATCCGCCTCGTTGGGTGACGTTGAAAATTCAGCACTAAGATCTTATCTACTTTTGTTTCAACAAAAGTCCTGACGCAGCCGACGCTGCGATATAATGGGACCAATCGAGCAGCGTCAAAAGTGCGTCACTAGGCTTTCTCTGTTTCTGATTGGTTCACCGCAGGGAACACGTACAGGAACACGACGGACAGCATGATGGTGCGCTTTTAACGCTGTCGGATTGGTAAGATAAGCTAGCCTCGACTGCGTCTGGACTTAAGGTAAAACGAAGTATAGGTGGTGTTGATTCGGTCCCTCTCCCCCTCTTCTCACTGCAGCTAGAATCACGCAATTACGGCGACATGGTGGTGGAAAAGACGTGGGGTACCTATGACAACCGGGCTTCCATCAGCGTCCTCCTCCTCGAGTGGGTCCTCTCTCACGCTTACGACTCGCAGCTCGTGCTCAAGGTGCACGACGACACGTACGTCAACGTCGGGGCCGTCCTGGACAAGCTGGACTGGTTCTCCGAGTCCACGGGAGACCTGTTCGGACGCGTCACACTCGAGAGGGGGCCGGACGGGAGCCGGGGACTTTCGCATCTCGAAGACTGCGCCTACTTCATCAAGACGGCGGCCTTCGTGAGAATGCAGCGGGAAGTGGAAGAGGTCCCGACCGACGACCGGGAAGAAGTGTTTATCACGGGCAAGCTGGCTCGAAGGGCCAACCTAACCCTTGTGCATGTGGATGATCTGGGGCCCTGCAGAGCCTTCAGCGGGGTCCAGCTCAATGGCGGGACGGTGTGGTTGACACGGCACCCGGTGCTGGCCGACGAAATGCAGCGCTATTTTGAGAGGGACTTTCTTCATGATATGAGATATAGCCGGCCAAATGGACGCTAAACTATCTGAACGCGTGCTTTGTGTAGTTATTTACATTTTTTGACTGCCAAAATGGGGCGATGGCGGTGCCGCCTTTCTTGTGTGCCGATGCAAGTGCGCTATATATGGAATGTTGGAGTATATAAATGTGCGTAATATCAATGGAACATTCCGCTGGTGGCAAAACAAGAAATACATATTCTAAACTGGACATTTCAGCGGCAGAAAGTTTTATCCACTTTTGTCACTCTCATTATGCTAAACAGAAATCTCCTCTAATTCCTGAAGAGCCATTCATATCCGCGGAAGGAAGTAAGCAGTTGACGAGACTCAGCTAGGTTTTCACTCAGCAAGCCTGGTATGGAATGGTGCAGTCAGCACGACAACTCACAAATCTGTCTTTTCAGCACAACTTTTATTTCAGCAATATCATTTTGTGGGGCGCCAGCACGACTTTTGAGAAGATCAATTCCAGCGCGCAACGCCCCGTGATGGGCAGAGAAAACCATGCATATAAATAGCTTGGGAGTGCCGGGAGTCGAATACGAGATGTGAAGTCGTCTGTTCCTTGCGCACCTCATGAGTTTGTTTGCCCGCCAAATGCGCCCACGTGCTTTCCTTTTCCCCCGACCTCAACCACCACGCTTAGCTGCCTCGCCATCGCTCTCTCCCAGGTGCGTTGTTCATTGGATTCGCGCGCCACTCCTTGCCTTCCGATGCGCCAAAAGGCTGAACTCTATGGGGCGAATATGCTGCGAGAAATCGTCGAATTTTGCCCGGCGGCTTTTTCTCTGCGCGTGCAATCAGCACAGTGAATGCTATACATAGGTTGCACTGACGTAATTTGGTCCTCCTTTCTGGTGGCCGAACTTCCTCGAGCGTAGCCTTTACTGTGCATATTCTACGAGCAGTACACGAGCGTCGCGAGCGAGCGGAAGCGAGTGAGCACAGCTTCATTATACTTCGTTTCACTTTATCTGCGAGCGAAGCCAAAGCTAGAAGCGCGAGACCAGCGCTTTTTGCGTTTCTGCCCAGCTCGCGCGCTCGAGCAAAGCCTGAAGGCACGGAGCTTTCGTGCTCGCGCTTCCAGCTTTGCCTTCGCTCGCACATAAGGTGAAACGAAGTATAACAGCAGGTTTTGGCCACCAGAAAGGAGGAAGGATATGACGTCACGTGCAACCCATGTATACGTGGCGCGCAAAGCGAGCGTGCCGCCGGGCGACGTTCGTCACATATTCGTCGCATATTTCGCTCCATGGATTTCAGCCTAAAGGCCGGTTCTCACATGAAGCGAAGCGCTGATGTAGCGCTCCTCACGTGCCGTCAGCTACTTATCGCCTGCCACGAGCAGCAGTTTTGGCGGTGCGATTCAAAGCTGGTGAACGCTCCGGTCAGCACGCGCTTAGCGCGAGGTTAGCGCTATGCTTGTAGCGCTCCGCTGCATGTGTGAACAGGCCTTAATAATGGCGCATTTTTGAACACCTGCTGGGCCCGTTTGCTCGAAGCGCTAACTGCGGCTAAAGTTAGCCGCAGTACCTATACTTCGTCTCACCTTAGCATGGACTAACTGCGAAGGCTGTGCAAGCGCGAGCGGCCAGCCTTGACTGCCTTGACTGGAGCACTCGCTGCACGAGCGCCCGTGCAGCCGCCGAGGCTTCATCCGAAGCAAATATAGCTCGCGCTTTTAACATGCGCGGCTAACAATAGTCCATGCTAAGGTGAGACGAAGTATAGGAGAGGGATTTTGAAATCACATGACTGGCTCGGTAGGGTTGCGGGGAAACATGGCGGTGCCCCGGTGAGTGAGCGCCGCTCGCTTTGGAACTAATATGTCGTTGTAGCTGCAATATCTTACGCGTTAGTCAGCAACGAATGGTGCAGGAGGCTTTCGCTTTACCTTACCTCACTTAAATCGCAAAGCATGAGCAATGACCTCGCCCCATTTTTTAGATAGTCTTTCGATTCTGGCCATTCCTAAGCCTAAATGAACGCGATAATTGTCGGCATGGCAACGTCTTTGGAAAGTGGATTGCCTTGACTCAATCGGCCGGGTATTGATAGCACACAAAAGCAGACAGCGTCCCAATAGACCTTTTGCTTAATTAAAGGGGCGATGCAACGATTTTTGTATTTTGCGCAAATACCGCTTAGAACGAATCCCAGACGTTAATGACCTGTGAAATACCCGTTCGTTTTTCACCACACGCAATCAAAGTCGCAGAAAAAAATGAAGGAAAACGAGCAGAGTTCACCCCCTCAACTCGCAGCCAGAACAAGCGGCCACGTGATTTGGAGCCGATTATTTGCCGTCAATGTTGATCATAGCCATGCGCTGGGGTTGGCAGGGCACAGGAACCGCGCTGAGTTCCAGACATTGTTATGGTTCGGCTGTTGTCGTCATTGCAGCGATAGGACACAGGACACTACCCGAATGCTCCTCGAGGTATCGATTATCACGAGCCCAAATCGAGTGCCCACGCTATGTTCGGGTCCAATCTATGAGCTGCATTCAAATATCGTCACTGGGCGGTACTGCTACCGCCCAGTTACGTCATCAGGTTTTGCGAAGGAGAGATTGAATGAAAACACTCGGGTTTGTCCTCGAAATTACAGCGCAACAAAGGAGTTTCTTGGTCAGTGGCGTTTCGTGCGAGTATCCTTGAGTCCCACTAGTGCCAGTAAGCTCGTGTAAAGTGAAAAACATTCCAATTGAATATCGTTGCACCGCCCCTTTAAGGAAGACGAGTAACCATAAGGTGGATCCCGGGACACCAGGAAATACCCGGGAACGACGCCGTGGACGCTGCCGCACGGGTCTCCATCCCTCCTCATCAATTACCCGGCCTTGGCACTGACTTCAACGACGTACAAAAATTGAACAATGGATCTCCAATCCAACCGGAAGGAGAAGAAGTCGACCCCTTGGCACTCAAGGCTGTCGAACGCCAGGCACGCCGTGAGCGGCTCGGGAGCCTCCTTCGAGAAGACTCGCATCCCCTCCCAGCGGATAACTACACTCGTTGGGAGAAAGTATGCCTTAGAAGATTACGTACACATACAGCAATGATTCCCAAACGCACAGCCATTTTCAAGAAAAGCAGACTATACTCGGCGACAACTTTTCTTGGCAATGCTGCCAAAGCTACAGAGCCGAAGCACGCTGTCTTCTTACGCAGCTGAACACAGTCCCGGGTCTAAATTGTGTTTTGGTTGTAATGTAAATTATAATCTTAGTATTCGTCATTTGAATAATAATTATCACATCACTATGAATCTTGAACAATAAAAATATAAAAATGAAACTAGTTTTCTAGTTACTAAAGATCTGGTACTAGGTAACAAGAGGAAAAGGAGGTAGAGGAGCACAGAACCACGAGATCATGAATGGCGCGAGAGGGAACGATAAACCGACACCATCGAAACAGACGTGCCCGGGATCTCTTCCTTAACAGATGGCATCTGCTCTGAACCCGGGTATGTCCACTGGAAACGGTTTCATAGACACTAACGAGCTGTATAGAGTGCTTGCCTAGAATGCCGACAACGAATCCAAAACTGAAAACGAAACCAAAACTGACGTAATGAAAGCCCGGATGCTTGGCGGAATGATACATGTGCAGGAGCTCCGCCCCCCTAGCATTTCCTTCATTGCCAAGAAAAGTTGTCGTTGAGTATAGCAACGAAACAGCACGAGAGAGAACTTCAGGACTCACAAGCAGGACTGTCGACACAACCCAGGAACGAGAGCCTCTGTGAATACTGCGAGGAGACCGCCTCAGAGACCCACGTCTTCTGGGACTGTACCCGCACTGAAGAGACGAGACGGAAAGCCCTAGAGACATTACCACACCAAATGCGACCGAATAGCCTTGAAGAATGGGTCCATGCCCACTGGATTCCCTGAGCATCGCAAGGCAACCCTCGATTCCCTCCTCACGTACGTGAAGGAGGCCAAACTCACACAATTCATCTCAAAACAAAAAACAAAAAAAAAACAAAAACAAAACATAAATTCATTTGCTCAAAGAAGATGACTTAAGTTAAGATTGGCGAGCGTAAATCACCTTTTTATAATTATAATAAAGACATTTTCCAACCAACCAATCCAAGCACCGAGGTGCATGCTACTATACTTCGTTTCACCTTATGTTGTACCGCAGACAGGGCTCGAAGCGCGAGCTCATAGCGTTGGGAGCTACTCTTAAAGCACGAGAGCTTGTGCCGCCGAGATGTGCCCAAGAGCAAGAAGCTCGCGCTTGTAGCCTTTCCTGTGGTACATCATGAGGTGAAACAGAGTATAGTGTAGTTACACGCGTTGCACGTGCTGGCGTCTGCAGTAATTGTTCTAAAGCAAAAAGTCTAAAACAAATTTTGCCTTGCACGCGCGTTTGTCAAAGCCTTATGATTATTTACTTGGAATCTTTTATAAGAGAAAGGCCAGCGCGCGCGGACCGTTGAACTACACTTTCAGTGTTCTCCTCGGTGCTTGGGAAATTTAGAAAAAGATTTATTGGGACGCTGACTGCTTTTGTGTGCTATCAATACCCGGCCGATTGAATCAAGACAATCCGCTTTCCAAAGACGTTGCCATGCGGACATTGGACCTTTTGGCGAATATATGCTGCCACCTATGGGGCGATGGGCGAACCTGAGGCGCACTGGGTTGGAGAGTATTTGTAGTGAAAACAACGTGCACGTTAGGCTTCTTGTGTGCTACCGGTTCGTTTTCTTTTTTTTTTTTTTTTTGGGGGGGGGGGGGGGGGGCGATTGGTGGCCGAGTGGGCTAGCGCACACCAGCTCGGAGCACGTGGAGCGAAAGCTCGCGCTGCAGAACCCAGGGATCCTGGGTTCAATCCCCACCCCTGCCCGTTTTGATCTGAATGAGCATCGTACCGGCGTGCGGTCGTGTATCACTACTGCGTGGTGCACGTTAAAGACCCCAGGCTAGCGGTTGTACTGCACTGGCTAAATTGCTCATCTACAGCGAGTGACTCGTCGCAACTTTAAAATGGCTGTCCAACGACTCGCTGTATGAATATCCACACAACACCAATTATTATTTCTTTTTGGGTACACTCGCTGCTTTTCGAAGCATTTTGAGTCGCGATGTCTCGGGATGAGAACATCCCGTTCGCGTTTGACGCGGACCACTGGGTACGTCATCCCCCGTACCGTACGAACCTCACCCAGGACCGCGTATGGAGCTACCTAAAAAAGGACAGGGGTGCTATGTTGCGCTTTTTGGACTCCCAGGAGACTTGGAAGAGGGAAGTGACGTCAACGACTAGAGAAACGCAGATTGGATTTTGACAGAAGAAAACAAAATCAACATCCAATCTGCATTTGCTGCGTTGTTGACGTCACTTCCCTCTCCCTAGTCTCCTGGGAGTCCAAAAAGCGCAACATAGCCCCCCAGTTCGTTGAGGAAAGCGCATCGGGGATGGTTCTTCAAAGAAGAAGGCTACACAGTTCACCGGCATGATTGCGGTGCACGTCGTAATCTAGAACGGGCGTCGTCAGTACGATGACTCGTGTTCACCTTGTTCGCAACATCAAAACTTGAGTCTCGACTATCGATGGTCTCCAAGGCGCCCAAAGGCGAGAAATGCAAGATGGCGGATTGTTTGGAACTAGATACTCTCGAACCCAGGCGCATCAAATACTCCGCGCATGCGCACCGCGTATTTCTACAAAAGGTCCATTATCGCGTTCATTTAGGCTTAGGAATGACCAGAATCGAAAGACTATCTACAAAATGCGGCGAGGTCATTGCTCATGCTTTGCGATTTAAGTGAGGTAAGGCAAAGCGAAAGCCTCCTGCACCCTTCGTTGCTGACTAACGCGCCCGATATTGCAGTATTAGTACAGTGTACTAGATACTTGGGTAGTGTTGGGACCGGAGCAGCTCGGCTGAGGCCCGTGGTATTGATCGCGACAATGGACCTTTTGTAGAAATACGCGGTGCGCATGCGCGGAGTATTTCATGCGCCTGGGTTCGAGAGTATCTAGTTCAAAACAATCCGCCATCTTGCATTTCTCGCCTTTGAGCGGTTTCGTTGTGTCGACCTCGGGGCGGAAGATCACGCACGATGGGGACAAAGGTGAGCTTGGGGGAGCCGTATCTAGGTCACATCGCCTCAATGGGTGAACAGGATGTAGCTGACGTTTGGGGTGTGGAACGGGTGGGAGAGGCCTTGGGCGCGCGTTGTTTTCCAGTCACCTAGTCTCGAACCGATTCGCGTGTCTAGGTGGCAGCACATATTCGCCAAGAGGTCCATTGTCGACACCGGCGTGTTACCCAGAAGATGTGCGCGTGCGCGGCTGCAGCCGCGAAAATATGAATGTTTGGTGCCGCTTTGGTAGAGTGCACATAGGATTTCTGATACAGCTACGACCTGCCAGCGGTCGTACCGCGGCATCAATTACGCTTGCGGCACCACCATTGGCATCACGATGCTTCAATGTATTAGACGGTACAAGCTACATTAATCTGCCTTCACATAAACATAATTGCGACTTTAAAGAAGCGGATTGCAAGTTGTTTCAGCGTAGAATTAGCTGCGACTTTCTGTTCGTCGGATGGTGAGCATTTTAAATGAAATTCTCATTTACTTGGTTTCAAAAGGCCAAATATTAGATATCGGGCGGAAACATCTAAGCCTCGAAAGCATGTTTTTTAATTTTTATATATATTTTATGGTGGAACGAAACGGCACATACTAAAGCCTGGGATGGTTATAGTACGTTTTTAAGTACCCCAGGTTAACTTCTCTGTCTTCTTTTCTGCCCGTCATCTTCTTCTTCTTTACCTTAATCAGCTCGCTTCACTTGTCACTCATTCTTGTGTTCCTTTATGCGACAAAGCACACAAGCGACGGTCGCAAAGAGATGAAAATCTTTTATTTCTTCATGGCTGCCACGACCATCCGAGGACCACCCGACGTTCACTTGTAAGAAATGGCTTATAATTTATAAACCGTGACAATTTTTATCCCGCGTTTTAAAATTGAACTTAAGTCCAAAAACTGAGACAACGTGGGCTGAACAAGTAATGCTTCATAAGATTCAAAGAAGAAAACGAGCAACTATTTCACATCATTTAGAGCAGGAAACAACAGCACACGTAGATCAGGCGAGGTTAAAGTTGTAATAGTTTACAGCACGGCACTGAAATGCAAGGTTACAATGTACAGCGCATACATGGTTACAGTTATGTACAAGGTTATGTACAGCGCATACATGGCGGCAGATACGTGGATACCGTCTTTACTTATATCTGTAGGACTCGGTAGATAATAAATGGACAAATAATTGTTTAATAATTAACCAAAATTCGTTAGTTAACTTGTTCATTAACGGTTTAATTGGCCATGTTGCAATTGCAGTTTTAAAGGGAGTCATGTTGCAATTGAAGTTTTAAAGGGAGGCTACCACAATTTTGACAATTCGCGAAAAGGCAACGAGGTTCGCGAAATTCATCGTTAAAAGTTTGCCTTTCTTCGCTTGATTCAGAAACTGCGTGATGATAATGATACATAAAATAGTGACGTAGTCGTCTTGAGGTGTGCTTGGCATATCACGTAGTCGTCTTGAGGTATACTTGGCATACACTATCAGGTAAGTTGTCGAAACGAAACACCACCCATTCGATGCTGATCTTGTTAGACTTCGGCTCAAGGGCAGTCTCCAAATAAGCAACACCGTCGAAGTTGCTGAACTTGTACAGAGCCCAGTAGGGAGTTATCACATTCAGGGAGCCTAGAGCGTCGCGATCGATGCCTCGTGGGATCGCGGCAGGGGCGTCGCTGTTCACCTCTGGTGAGAATGGGTCAGTTTCCCGAGCGAGCCCCGAACGCTTTGCAACGATGAGCTCTGGTGGACTTGCCTTCCGCTTCCTTTCCTCTTGTCCTGCGAGAGGGTCACCATTCAAGTTCTGAGGTACACTTGGCAGCAGAGTTGCCACCGCGTCTGGCGTAAGCGCGGGGTGTCCACGAAGAATCCTCACTCCCTTCCCGCCGATTATGTGGACGTAGTCTCGAAGGATGAATCGGGGCTCGAAGTGCAGCTCGCAGACAGCGCTTGTTTCTTCAAGACGCTTGTCCGATCGTTGCAGATTCTTTTCCCAAAGATCTCTTGTGGCTCTGTCCTTTGGAACATCGAAAAGGGACTCCGTCTTGACGCCTTTCACCCGAAAGTAGCCCGTTTGGCAATCAGGTGCGCAGCAAGAGGTCTGTCACCCTTTCGCCGACGGCGTTTTGGCGCTACCCTTACGCGTTCACCATCCGAAAAATCAGAACACGCAAGGTTCAAAACATATTTCGATCGAACACACTGAACTATGAAATCGTGGTCGGCTTACCGACGCGCGCACCGCTTAAAGTGAAAAAAAAGCAATAATGTCGTCGATTTTGGACGCATTTTCCGCCAAACGTGGCGGGTTGCGCGATTATTTCCGGGTAACTCGACTACAGCGCCGCCACAAATTGTCAATAAACGCGCCCTCACGAGCTCCCGTTGCCGAGCCGCTCCGGTCACAACACTACCCCAAGTATTCTAGCACAGTGTGGTATAAGGGCTCATTCACACTGGAAGCGGATCCGCGTTCGCAAAGCGGTTGCGAACGCGGTTGTATAAGGATTCAGTACATTTGCACGCGCATTTGATGACATCAAATGCGCGTGCAATTGTACTAGATCTTTATACAACCGCGTTCGCAACCGCTTCCCGAACGCGGATCCGCTTCCAGTGTGAATGGGGGGTTAGTTCCAAAGCGAGCGGCGCTCACTCACCGGGGCACCGCCATGTTTCCCCGCATCCCTACCGAGCCAGTCACGTGATTTCAAAATCCCTCTCCTAGGTACATAGAGTTATTACAATAAACGCTAGAGGCTCAGCTGGCGCTAGTGTCTATGGGACTTCCGGTTGCAAATTGAAGCAGACAGCATGCAGTCTACTTTTCCAGTCTTCCTGTCTATTCCTGTGGGAAAACGCGCGTGAATTTTGTCTCTTCGCCGGAAAATAACACGAATAACTTTTGTTATTTCGGTTGTACCGGATAGTATGTACGTTTATTAATATGGTGAAAGTGCAATTGCTTTAGTTACAGCATTTTTTTTTTACCACTGAACGATGTTAAACTTCGCTATATTTCAGGCCCAAACCTCTGCTCCATGCCAGGTATGTAGAAACGAGCGACGATTCTAAGCAAAATAACGATCGAAAGGAATGTAAAGTGTGTTCAAAGTTATAATAATAATAATAAATCTCTTTATTTCGTTTCGGAGACGAAACAGGCGACATGGACAAAAAGCTGCAACTGCAGCTTGACGAAGGTCCGAGCCCCCTCTTACAGCAGGCGAAAGAAAAATACATATAAATATAATTACACACATACGGCTAAGAAAAATAGATATAAATATAATTATACACATACGGGACTTTTCAATACAAAGAAAAAGAAAATCAAAAACATTTTCGTACCTCAGTCAGTGTCATCCCATCGATATCAATTTCTTTGGTAAATAAGTAATTTAATAGAGTAGTTAACTGGTAATTTAATGTTTGATTAAAATACAATGTGCGTGATGGTGCAACAAACCATTTTTCTTTTGGTCTAAGTTGATATGGTGAAGTGAATGGGACAAGACTACATAGACGCATAAAAAAGCTATCTGTAATCAGCAATGATTTCTTATACGTGACTAAAAGCTTATATTCATAGATATTTTGAATAGGTTTAATTTTTAACGAAGAAAACAAATGTTCGGTATGGTGATAATATGAACAATTAGCGATAGCGCGCACAGCTTTCTTTTGTAAAATAAACAGCTTGTTCATGTTTGCTTTTGTCGTATTGCCCCACACAAGGTGACAATAATTAAACTGCGAATATACCGATGAGTTATAAAGTAAAAGCTTTACAGATTGAGGTAACAATGACTTAAATTTCATGAGTAATCCAACTGTTTTTGATAATTTGGATAGAATAAAATCAACATGTGCGGTCCAGGACATAGTTTTAGCAAACCAGATACCCAAAGTTTTAATTTTATCTACAAATTCAATTTCTTCGTTATTTAAAACCACGGGGCTTGAGATCACAACTGGAATATTGGAACTGCTGAATATGATGGCCTTGGTCCATCTATTAATTTTATCAAGCAAGTTGTTACATTTGGCTACAAGTGTATTAATATCTCGCCCAGGAAAAAAAATACTAGTATCATCGGCATAGATAATAAACTTGATGTCAGGGTCGCGATTTACGTTAACAATGTCATTTATATAAATAGTAAAAAGTAATGGGCCTAATATACTACCTTGGGGAACGCCACTGGTTATATTTAGAATATGCGACTTAAAATTAGATATAACTACAAATTGAGTTCTATGCTGCAAATATGATTTTAATAACTTTAACGTGTTACCTCGAATTCCAAAACATGTTAATTTTGCAAGAAGTATGTCATGATTTATTGTGTCGAAAGCTTTAGAAAAGTCTAGAAAAATTCCAATTGTTAATAAGCGATTGTCTAGTGCTTTTAATATTAATTCCTTCTGTTTTAATAAAGCAAATTCGGTAGAACGATTTTGACGGAAACCAAATTGAGACTCAGTTATTAAACTGTATTTTTCAATATGCGAGGTAATTCTCACAGAAATTAGTTTTTCAAGCGGTTTGGAAAACACTGGAAGTATAGAAATGGGTCTAAAATTATTAATATTGCCTAACTCTCCTCCTTTATGTAAAACGCTCACTTTGGCTAGCTGCATTTTGGCAGGGAACTCACCAGTCTCAAATGCGAGGTTGAAAATATGGGTTAAATATGGCGCTAGAATATCTAGAAAAAATTTGGCTGGTTTTATTTGCATATTATAGGCATCAAGACTATTACTGTTTTTCAAACTCATGAATATATTTTGTACTTCCGTAATATCAGTGGGGAATAAAAATATAGAATTTGGTAAAGGTACGGGCATATATTCAATTGCGTTACTTGCAAGGGATGTGGAGACTGAAGAGGTCGAAGACTTTACAAAATGTTCATTAAACGCGTTTGTCATATCTGACTCTGAAACACGAGTATTGTTTATATTAAGTTCGAGCGGGGTGGCAGTTTGTGGTTTATAATTAACTACGCATCTTAGCTTGCGCCAGATTATATCGGCTCTCCGCATATCATCAACACTAAACATATGAACATAATATTGCTTTTTTGCTTGTTTCAACATGGCTGTCAGCTGATTCCTGTACTTTTTAAACACTTCGAGTGCAACATTATCCCTAGATTTCAAAAACCTCCCGTATAAATTATTTTTTGTGCGAATCATAGTTAGAAGTTTAGGTGTAACCCAAGGTTTGCGAGAATGCCTCGATGGTTTTAAGATTTTGAATGGGAAATGCTTATTATATATGCCGATGTAAGTGTCCAAAAAAGTGTTATAGGCCTGGTTTACCGACTGAATTTCCAAAATGAAGCTCCAATTTGTGCGCTCAATTTCATACCTAAACGCGTTCAGCTGACGTTGTGAAATTGGCTGATACATGTTGAGCGTTGAGCTAGTGACAAGTTTGCTAGCACACTTTTTTGCACAGTTATAAAAATTGGAAGGTGATCACTGATATCTGATGAAATGACACCGGCAGAAAGTACTGAATGTTCACAGTTCGTAATAAATAAGTCGAGAAGGGAAACTGAGGTACTAGTCACTCTAGTAGGCTTTGTAATAACGTTTGAAAAACCACAAGACTGAAATTGATTAGTAAAGAGTGATTTCAGGTTGTTCTGACTAAGGACATCGATGTTAAAATCACCAGCAATATAAGACTTGTAGTTATTATCAATATTAAACCCGCATAAACCTTCGAAAAACTCAAGGAAAGCCGCTGAACTTGCACCCGGAGGGCGATAGACAACTGAGAATAGTACATTGTTTACAATCACTGTCAAAGCTTCATACCATTCGGTTATTTTAGAAAATTGTTTTAATACTTCATAACCCATATGTTTTTTCAGCAACATGGCAACGCCACCACCTCTTCGATCGCATCTATCCATGCAAAGATGATTATAGACCGGTAAAATATAATAGTCCGAACTACTCCTGTACCACGTTTCGGAAAACATGATAACAGTTAAATGTGGTCCGATTTCGCCAAACAATGTATTCAATTCATCGTGTTTATTTTTTATTGATCTCGCATTCATATGAAAGTACGTATCAGAAACGGAACGTTTATCATCTAGAAACTCACACAATTTAAGTGGCGTGAAAACGTGCTGAGCCATGAATAAAAAACAAATAAAAGTAAATGCCGTTTCGAGACAGATAACCGTCTACGCTACACTGGAAAGGTCACTATCACAGGTTATCTGAAGAGCGTCACTGTTTTCATTTTTTCGCATGAAAATTTTTCCTTGAGAAACCCAGGCAAACTTCCATCCTTTTTCTTTTTTGCAACGAATCGTTTTGCTCAGTAAGACCTTATTTTCGAGACACAAATGCTCATTCACAAAGATAGGCTCAGTACCATGAAAACCAAGGTCAGCACTCGTGAGCCTATGTTTCTTTGCCTTTTGCAAGACTTGGTCCCGAACGCTACGTCGTACAAATCTCACAACTACATTTTGCACGCCATTGGTTTTTGAAGGCACACGGTGAACAGTATCAATGTCAGACGGACATAGCTGAGCTCCGACACGGGTACCAAGTTCAACGACGAGCGCATCAAGAACCTCGTTTGCGTTTTGTGGAAGTCCTTTGACTTCGAGGTTGTTAGCTCTACTGTACTGTTTTAGTTCCACCAGCTCACTCTTTACAGAGGTAAGTTCTTCAGTAAGCTTCCTATTTTCGTCCTTAAGAGTTTGCTGTTCCACCCTTAGTTCTTTTACCCCCTTAACAGTGGTGGCTAGATCTTCCTTGAAATCTTCAAAACTTTTGTTCATAAAAGTCATTGACCGATTTATCTCCTCCATTTCTTTGCCCAAGTTCGTATTCATTACATTCATTTCCCGGCTTAAGCTTGTATTCATCTCATCCAGCTTTGCTGAAAATTCGAAGAAAAGCTTAGCGAGCTCCTTCACAGTTCCAGGCTGTTTTTCACCCATTACTCGGTGCTAACAACCAAACAACTAGCGATACAGCAAACCAACACAGCCAAAAATACAGCCGGGCGATCCAGACAACCACAAAAGAGAAGAAATGCAGCAACACTACCCACCTGCAAAAATACAGAAGGCAATGCGTCAACTGAGGCCGAAAACACGCGTGTCTGGATCGCCCACTGCAATGGAAGGACCCACGGCGAGAGCTTCCTTTTGTAGGCTCTTGTTCCGGAAAGCTGATGTCACCGGAAACTGCAACGTAGTCTTGGCAGTCCCTCAGGAGCTAATCTCGGAGGGCGTTGATGATCGCTTGAAACCCTGATAGGCACCGTTTGGGCGATATGACCGCAGACTGCAAAAATACAGAAGGCAATGCGTCAACTGAGGCCGAAAACACGCGTGTCTGGATCGCCCGCTGCAATGGAAGGACCCACGGCGAGAGCTTCCTTTTGTAGGCTCTTGTTCCGGAAAGCTGATGTCACCGGAAACTGCAACGTAGTCTTGGCAGTCCCTCAGGAGCTAATCTCGGAGGGCGTTGATGATCGCTTGAAACCCTGATAGGCACCGTTTGGGCGATATGACCGCAGACTGCAAAAATACAGAAGGCAATGCGTCAACTGAGGCCGAAAACACGCGTGTCTGGATCGCCCGCTGCAATCGCCAGCATTCCGTTAGTGCTTATATATCGTTAATATGCCCGTCCTGTCACTATATGAAAATGACCCCGTCGTACATCTTTACAAGTGGTTAAAAAAAAACGTTTGAAACGTAAAGAATAAAGTACGTGGGCTACTAAAGGTGCGTTTTCTTATCATCTCCTATGTCGGGCAGCTTTTATCGGGCACCTCTTCTCTGGCTTCTCCCTATTTGCAAAGATTTGGAGCGTGCGGGTGATGATTTGAACCCAGAACAAGCATCTTCGCACATATTCATGAGCAGAAAGAATAAAGCAGTACTTATTTATTGCAAATCAGACTATATTACGTGACTTTCAATTTATTTTGATCGTTTGCAAGCACAAAGAGTTACTTATCCAGTGTTACTGCGTAGTACTTGCCGTCTCTCTTGGTTTTCCACATGTCCTTCGTTCGTTTGGCACGTATATCCCCCATGCTGGAAAGCGCCGACGCCGTGTTCGCGCTAACAGTGTCCGACAGTGCACATAAATACACGTACGAAGTGGTTTTAACACCGTTTTTCATGCCACGAATTTCAAATAAAAATGCTGTAACTGACCAATTATTTCTTCTGCGTGACTGAGAAATGTTCCAATGTGCCTAGTACGTACAAATTATTCGTGATATTTGCTCTCATAATCAAGCGCAGAGAGAAAATTCACTCGCTTTTCCCCATAGAAATGCATTACCGGAAGTCAATTTCTGACTGCTTGCTGTCTGCTTCAAAATGCAACAGCACACTAGCGCACCTGAGCCTCTAGCGTTTATTGTAATAACTCTATGCCTATGTACTGCGGCTAACTTTAGCCGCGGTCAGCGCTTCGAGCAAACGGGCCCTGTTTTTTGGAAAAGAGCCGGCCAGAGAGATCGGCTGGTCCTAAATTCACCGAATCATTGGAAAGTAACGCCATTGACTTGGCTGCCTGCTAGCCGGACGCTAACATATAACATACTAGCAACAAAAACCATGTAAGGAGATAAGCTGAAAAATAAAATCTTATTTAGATATTTACACATACAGCGGCGCTAGGCCAGTCCTACTAAGATCCCACTTAGCTAAGCACACCTGTGGAGCGCATATGCAGATCTCGTTGAGGATATATATCCGGAGCTCACATTAACCAAATACACAAATAGATTACCCGGACGCTGCATTCGGAGATGACTGAACTTGAAGAAGAAAGAAACAAGGGGACACGAACGAGTCCTGCTATCGTTCTTGTGGTTGTCGATTTCTTATTATTTTTTCCCCTATACTGCGCTCAGAAAAGTTTAAAATTTAGGTAGAACTCTTTTGTTTGCATTCTGAGGCCTCATACTGCTCCCGTACTCTCTCCTGCCTTGCTGCTACACTGTCTTCGTGAAGGGAAAGGGGGGGGGGGGGGGGCTATATCCATTTTTGCGCGGTGTCCCGAAGAATGCCAAACTGGCGAAAGAAACTGCCATTCTTGCCGAAGCGGGGTCAAACATAAAAAATAATAATAAAAAAACACTTTGTGTTTTTAGATCCTTTTCTTCTTTTGTTGTCGTCTTGAGCTTCCATCTTTTGTCCTGGCTTGTTTTCTGTTTTGTGTTCGGTGACTTCCCTTTCAAGTTTACAAGCCCTCGACTTTGCGCTGGGGGATGCTGATTTTTTTTCCAGTAAAAAAATCCCGCGAAAATATTTTTAAAACATTGAAACATATATTTGAGATAATAGGTACAAGATACTGGAAAATCTAATTAAGATAGATTAGCAAATACTTTCGATCAAATGCATTTGCGAGATATCAATTTACTACCAAAAGCATTTTAAGTACACGTATCTTAAGTATTTGACATAGGCACAAGTCTGGTGTTAACACACTCGTTAACCAGACCTTTGTTTCTGCACTATTTTTTTAGAGCGCAGCTCTTAGGCTCCCGTTTCCGGTTCGAGCGCCATCGCCGTCACAGTCGGCGTAACCGCGCTTTACATTATGGGATGTTTCCCATAATGACGCCACACGTGGCATCACGTGTGACGTCACGAGGATTGCCCTCGTGAGGGTTACGAGGGTTACCCTCACGAAGATCACGAGGGTAACGTCACGACGTTACTCTCGTGATCACTATTTCCAACTGCTTCTTCGTATGAAATGTTTGGTCGGGTTGTTTGTCTTGCTCTGTCCCTGCGTTTCCTGTGTAAAACTCGGCTTAATTTGTTTGGATTAATCACTAGTGAGTCATATTGTACCCTCTTCATCTATTTTAATTGCCTCTTGCCTGCTAACATTCTCTATGCGAAATGCACAGCGCCATCTAGTGGGGCGCCGAAGAACATGCTCCGTCTCACCAGTTGGCTTTGGCGCTATCTAAAAGCAGGCGGCGAAAGCGTAGATCTGAAAAGTCCTTCGCCCGCACAAGCACTTGAGCAGAGAATTAAAGCGCTTTCAAAAACCAGGCGTTCACGCCCTTGCCTTTCCCGACCCTCAAAGCCAAATTTCGTGCTTACATTTTCGCCCGCCACATTGGTTACAGCGAGAAACCAGCGACCGGCGGGGCGACGAGCGCATACGCGCAAGGAAAAGCGTAAAACAACACTAACCCTTAGCCTGCATGTGTGGGTGAGGATCGACGACGGTGAGAGGCCTCGATTGTAACCGACAATGCGACGCAATTAACAAACAGCAGATGAATTTCGACCTAACAAAGATGGCAGCGCACAGAATGTTGCCAGGCGTATGAACAATTTCGCATATTGTCTATTCTCTAAGTGGATTTGGTGCGGTTTTAAAGCACTTTCTTGTTGGTATCTTCTCATTTACCACACTAAAGGTGCCAGCATGGAAGCGCGCTTTTGGATCACCCCAAATTCACCGAGAAAATAGACCGATCTCACCAAGCGTTACGCGGATGCGCGTAGCCGCTGTAACTTTAGTTCTTAGGAGGCAGGCGGCAGTGCCCGAGACTTCTCATGCCCCGCACGCGCAGAGCTCCAGCGAGGTTCTCGCACGAGCAGGACTAAAGTTCCGTCGATCATTGCCTCCTCTGGCTGCCATAGCCGTGTGCGCGACTGCTGAGCACGTGCTGATGGCGAGCTTCCACAGTTCTTTTTCCACGTGCATTCCACACCATCAAGAGTGCCGGTCTTAGCAACCTCTTAATGTGAGTTCGTTCTGAGCATGCGCTCTAAACAGCACCCACAAATATGGCGTCCAGTGAATACTCCTTATAGGGGGTATTCACTGGCCGCCATATTTGAGGTCACTGTTTACAGCGCATGCTCAGAACGAGCTCGCATTAATAGGCTGCCAAGACCGGCAATCCTGATGGTGCGGGATGCACGTTGCAAAATAACTGTGGAAGCTCGCCATCAGCACGTGCTCAGCATTAGAGCACACAGATATGGCCGCCAGTGAATACACCCTATACTGACAATGCATGGCAGATCGCCACGAGACGCGGCCACCAAAATTGAATAGGTAGACCGGCAGACAACGGAAGAGAGGAGAGCCACGTTATGGGCGCCCCGCTTCGGCGAGACGTCGAAACACACCTCTCTATAGGGTGCCTTCATGTGCGCTTTGCTTGGGGTGATGACATCTGGCCATTTTGTTTCGAAAGCTTATTTTTATTTTTTGTGCTCAAGCTCGTGAAAGAGCGTGTTCCTGCACGCGCTCGTGGCGCTGACTGTGCTACAGCGACATTTTGTTTCCTGCGATTTCTTTGTATTTCCCCTGTGAGCGCGTGCTGTCGGCATCGGGTAGTACAAACGATGGCGTCACCCTAAACAGGAGGACATTGAGGCACTCTACTTCTCTCGAGCGATGGAATGTCCGCTCGTGCTCCTCGCGTTCCTCGCGCTACCGCTTCTTTTCTCTTCGGGTTTGAAAACCATATTTCGGGCCCTCGCAGCTGCAAAAGCTGTGCGCTGATATCCAGATTCCCCGAGAAATGCTCTGTGCTACCAGATCCTCGCGCTCCAAATCTGCGACCGGGCGCTCTACGGCTCCGTCGTTGAACTGCCAGGCTTTGTGAGTATGGGCCTCCTGCCTTGCCCAGGGGGTGCTGCGAAAAGGGACTTGTTAGGACTTGGTTTGGGTAGTACAAATTTTAGCGTCTCAAACTGTCACGCACGCAGAAGCGTGGCTGCTCTGGTGCGCAGCGCGAGATCACGATGAAAATGCAACGAAACAACCAAAATTCGAACGCTGTCAAAGCTAAGACGCTAAAAGGGTGAGCCAAGAGATGCCGTTTCACGCGTTCCAAAGTAGACATAAAAAAGAAAAAAAAAATGAAAGCTTCGCGACACAGGTGTTCTGACGTCACCACCCAAAGATAAGAGACGCGTGCCCTAGCGGTGGTGTCATGAATTTGGCACTTTCGATTGTCTTACAACGTTGAGTTTGGCCGATTTCTGGCGTTCATAGGTGTTTTTTTTTTTTCATCACCATTACACAGAATTAAAAAAAAACTCAACCAACGTTGCATGAGTAGTGCGAGGCTCAATCAGGTGAGCTTGTATACCCAAAATGAGGGCGCTACAGTTGGTTCAAAGCTTCAGCGCAGGAGGCCTATAGACCTTTTCTTTTACGGCGCTGCCATCTTGAGAATTGCGGCGCCGACGACGCCGTCTAGCGGCTTAGAAAAATAAATACCGGCTAGTTCTGGCGGCATAGCTATCTGGGTAGGCAACGGTGTGGGTATGGGGGGAACTTGGCTAGACTTGGCTATGGTGGGCTGCAATAACTTGGTTGGAGCTTGTCCGGTTGAATCCAGCTGGCTACTCACAGGCCATCACCTTGCCTCCTCGAGAGAACGACGACGAAGACGGTGGGGTGTTTTCATTGAGTTTCCACAGCGAAGTATCTCTGAGCAGTTTAATGTAGTCTATGCAGGTGGCATGTAGGCTTTTTTATACCTTTCACATATAATGGGGCTTGCAGTGATAACCTAATTGGACCACCTGCACCGGGAATTAAAATCGGTCATCTTGTCGTAGACGAAGTGGCCGTGAGCTTAAACGTGACGTTGACTCAGATATGAATCTCTCGCGATTCAAGCTCGCAATCGACTGACTTCATAAATAAGGATTTTTGGGGAAAATGCGAAGCTCGATAACACTGCAGCCACACTCGTGCTGCAGCTTCTTGTGCTCATGGCACACTTTCTGCTATTGTTCTTATGAGTTTTAAAATTATTTACCCATCCGACGACCACGCCGTGGTAGCGAGACAACCGTAGATTTTCGGAAATTGCAGCACGGTAAAAAGGAGCACTAGGAACTAACTCATGCACGACGTCCGTTTTTAAGCCTTTTCGCCCATACCCTTGGCGGCTGCATACCCTGTGTCAGCGGGCAATCCGAAAATTCACCAGGTCGAGGGTACGTCAGTTACTGGCTGGTTTGAGGTTATGCGAAAAAGGTCTATAGGGTGTATTCACTGGCGGCCACATCTGTGTGCGCTTATGCTGAGCACGTGCTGATGGCTAGCTTCCACAGTCATCTTGCAACGTGCACCCCACACCATCAAGATTGCCGGTCTTGGCAGCCTATTAATGTGAGCTCGTTCTGAGCATGCGCTCTAAACAGTGACCTCAAAGGCGGCCAGTGAATACCCCCTATAGAGAAGAGCAGCGATGGCGTAGTCAAACTGACTGGAGAGATCGATCTAATCCCTTTAGTTTTTCATCACGTGCGCGCCAACCTCGCTGATGTCCTGCGCTTGCAGAGCTCGAGACGGCTCGTGCCGTTTCGTGTACTCCTGCCATGGGCTAAAAGCTATGGGAGCGTCAGTCAAACGCCTGTCTGTCGCTATCGATTTCAAGTAGGTCCAATCCACTTGGCCCGCACGGTACATATACTTGAAGTAGGGGTTTTCCATCTGATTTTCGAAGTCACTTGCCACACGACGTTAATTTTACGCCCCGCCAACTCATTGAGTGGCAACGGCAGCTGGCTACTCTACCCCACCCGGACCAGCGAGGCGTTCCGGCACCTCTAGACCGACCGCCCTATCGGCCTGGCTATAAAGCCACTAAGATAAGCTTCAGAGTAGTGACAGTTCAGCCTCCTTGGTGCTTTAAACCATTGTTGACAGTCATCTCATGAAGTGCAAGAAACGCTTTTCGTTCCTCCAGAAATACTACAGGGGTCGATCAAGAAAATAAAACCTGGCTCTTTGGCCAGAATACACTACGCACAGTAGAAAGTTGAAACTCCGTGAGAATGTGATAGCGGAGGTATTAAAATGCAAAATTTCGAGCACATTACGTTGTCTGGGTCAAAAGATACAAAAGAGAAACAACATTTCTTAATGAGCCGACGTCCACCTAAGCCTAACATTCAGAAAACAGATTTAAGATTCTAAGCGCCTGCAGTGCTTTTTTTTTGTTTTTTTTTCAGTAAGAAGAAAACATTAGTTAGCAAGAAAGAAAACGATATCGTCTTTCCCACTGAAAATCTTTTTCACTGAAATAGATGACACAGACGCCCACAATTTCAAATGTGTGTTACGTGGACGTCGGCTCAATTTTGTTTTTCTTTTGTAGCTATTCATACACCGCTATGTTCTCACACTCTCGCATTTTATCACCACCGCTAGCGTTCTGCACAACGCCAAAATGGCTGCGCTCACAACAGAAATCAGGGCAATGAAATGCCCATACCGTAAATGTTCCAGCTTTGGCGGACCAACCGAAAATGCAAATAATCGGAATTTTGTTATTGCTATTTGTTTCGACAAAAACAAGATATATTAAGGATGTATTTTTGTGCAAAATTCTATGATAACGTTTGCGGGTGCTTCAGAATAATTGGCCTCATGATAATAAAGAAAACGGGAGAAAGTAATGATTACAAAATTTTATTAAAAAAAAAAACTACTTAACCCGGCATAATGTTGTAAGCCGGTTTTCTTGATTTTAATTATATATTAATAGTATGGGATATGCTATTGAAAACAAATTTAATCATAAATCACAATTTGAATAACAAATAAAACTCTCGTATTTTATTCATACCGTTTATCTGGTTTAATATTCCCATTGTGACAAGGACAATTTTCTGTGGCTATTCAATCAAAGGTATGGGAGCACGTGTGCTTGCGCATCCTGAGCGCCGATGAAAGCTATGCACGCGCCCTCTCCACTACTTTTGAAATGCACAATAAGTTTTTTTTCTCCGGTATATTTTCAACATGCCAAGGAAATCGATTACGGACCCGACCTAAGGTAATGAAGCAGCAATGCAGTACAAATTACTGCCTCTCTCCTTTTCTGTTTAAGTTGGAATCTTATATGAAAATAATGCATGACCCATGAGTGAAAGTTTGTATCCGACTGCTAAACAGAATGACATTTTTTTACTTCTTTAGCCGGTTTCAGTTTTATACATATCGCACTCAACTTGTAGAACTGTGACGTGAATATTAGTGCGTGACGTTTCCACGTACCTAAACAAAAATTAGACGTAAGCAACACAACGAACCGGGAATGAGAAGATCGCACCGACACATTTTCGCATGGCCCTTTTATTTCATTATTTTATTTCTAGGCTTCATTCTTGAGAAACTTCGATCTATTTTGTTTTTCTGAAACACCGAGTACAAAAACGGCATCCTTTTATAGGTCTAACTTGTCTTTCTTTTTAAAGACTAATATCAGGTGTGTCTGATGAAGGGCGTTTGCAATATTTCTACATATTTTAAACATACGTTATTTTTACTCTCAGTGCCAGTCTGGGAGTTTTCGGTATTAGCGGCGCACGAACGTGGCATCAGCCAGTGTGGCCGCTTCTCTCAGAACGACGAATGCTTCCTCGGGTGAGTGCTCGCGTAATTAAAAAACGGGCCCTTAACAAAAGCTTTAGGACCAAGCAATTTCGAAAATACTAAATTGCAGTCGATCATTTCTTTTAAAGCGAGAGATATATGCATTTGCGAACCCTCCACGGAGTTTGCTTGCACGTGTTGATCGCATCAGAGCAGGAAATGTTTTGGCGCGTTGGACGTTATGACATGGGATCGCAGGAAAAAGGGGGAGGGGTACTGTTGTGCACGCGCTGTATTATCACATTTTCTTCCCACCCCTTCCTCCCTCTCCTTCTACAGTGCGACCAACATGAGCAAGCCCCATTCCACCGAATCCACCAGGTGCCGTCGCACTTTGATTGCGATTGACGGAATGCATAAGAAAGGCTGTGTTTTTTGCGACGCGTACAGTTCGCAACCACACCTCAATCGCTTCAAGTGGGCGCGACGCGCACAACTGCCGTTGGCACGTTCCGGTGGTCACGACCGACAGGTGTGTTGACGCTTCTTTTGTCGTTTCATTCTTTCCCGGCATCCAAGGTCAGCGGAGGCGGAGAACCGTGTACGAGCGTGAAGAGATCGCTCACGGCCTCCGTGCCTCTACAATCAGGGTAGTAGTGACTGGCGATCCTCTTGTCGAAAGAACAGCTCGGCTGCGCTCTCGGTAGCCGAATCCCGCGCGATAAGCTGGCGTCAAGACAGGCGGACTTGCGGTCGCGCCAGGTGGGCAACAACGAGTGGTTTAACATTGGCACGCGTTGTTAGTGTGCCTAGAATTTTCAGAGTGTTTCCAACTGCTCGAGGTTGCGTGGTTTACGGACCGCGTTTGCAATGCGAGGGAGGTGACATGAAGCATTGATCGCCTGTAAGCTTCTTCACCTCTTAGATTCTGCACGCTCTCCTCCTCGCCACGCGCCAACGTAACGCATGCGCACTTGCAACCGATCTGCCCAGGATGCATCCGCCATTAAATTGAAAACGCTCTCGAAGCTTTGCATTGCTCCCTCTCTTAAATCCAAGCGTTGTAGATTCGGAGGCCTGAAGCAATTCCCAGTAGGGATGTCGCGAACCTTCCGGTGCCCGAGTTCGCTGCAGGCTTTACTGTATCGAACTGCGAATGTAAAAAGGTTCAACTGAAGTTCGACTGAAAAGTTCGTCTATTAAATGTACGCGCGGAAATTGGAAACCAGCTGACACTACCTGGAGAAGGAGGGATGCAATATTGTAACGAATGAAAAGCAGATGAACGTGGAACTGAAGAAGAAGGTTTAACGAGGGGAACTTATGCATATGAACTAAAACAAAAAGGAAGCGTACAATGTGTGACGGCGACGAAAGAACGACCCTCTTGATATTGTTGCCAGTCTCTGCTTCTTTTATACAAACTAAGTGTTCTAGAACATTCTGCGCAGGAACAACCGATGCGTTACAAGACTCTGCTAGAACGTTGTATATTCACTTCATCCTTAAGTTAATTAATTTATTTATTTATTCATATTACCCCTAAAGGCCCTCATGAGAGGGTATTACATAGGGGGGTTACATAAATCGTTCCAATAAGAACTAGTGCACAATGTACAACATATGAGAATACTAGAAAACAATCAATACACTTAATAATAAAAAGAAAATAAAGGATACACTCAAAAACGAATAAAAAACATACACTCACTCATCACACTGCAATAAAGCTGAGTCAAGGTAAAAACAAAATAGTACACATTTGCTCTGCACGTTCCGGAAAGAGGAAACAACAATGTAAAACAGCAAAAGTTAGATGGCATCAGTATTTTGAATTTGTTCTTGAAACTTCGTGATGTCTTTTTCTGAGGCAATGTGCGATGGTAGATTATTCCAATCGATTGTGGTACGTGGAATGAATGACCGGGAAAAAGCAGATGACTTACAGGTTACGCGTTTAACTTTGTAGGGGTGATCGCGGCGTGGAAAAATAACGGCAGGTGGCTCGAAGAAATCACCGTGAAGTGACGCGTGGTGGTAAAGTTTATGGAAAAGTGATAGGCGTGAAAGTTTGCGACGATGGAGTAGTTCGGGTAGCTCTGCTCGGCGTTTTAGTGCTGTGACGCTGGAATGACGCGAATATTCTGAAAATATGAAGCGAGCGGCACGATTTTGCAGTGATTCAATGTCGTTTATGATGTAAGCATGTTCGGGATCCCAAATGGCTGATGCATATTCTAATTTCGGACGTATTAGTGTGGAAAAGGCAAGTTTGCGTATGTTAGGAGGAGCCTGTTTAAGGTTACGCTTGAGAAGCATCAACCTGGGATCCACCGTCAAGAGCTGAATGTATGTCATGAGTGAAGCCGGCGAGCTGCGTGTCACATGAGTATCCTCGGCGAAAATCATGCTGATATTTATGTATGATGTTATGATCTTCCAGGTAGTTAATTACTTGTGTGTGTATTATATGTTCAAGAAGTTTACAAATGGTACTGGTTAACGAGATGGGACGATAGTTTAATGGCGACGAGCGTTCACCAGACTTGAAGATGGGAATTACTTTTGCGATTCGCCAGTCATGTGGGATGCAACCTAACGATAACATTTGTGAAAAAAGGGCTGACAGTATGGGACAGATGCTAGCTGATATATTCTTTAGTATCTTATTATTAAAGCCGACATGATCAGAAGCAGTAGAAATTTTGAGTTTATTTAGTAAGGAGTATATACCCGCTTCAGTTATTATTATTTCTGGCATGCTGATATCAGGAATGAGGTTAACTTTCGGGCATGACGAGATGTCTTCACACGTGAATACTGATATGAATGCGTCGTTAAAAACCTGTGCGCACTGAGACATGGGAATGACGTCATTATTACTGGCGGTTAGGACGATATCAGGATGCTCAACAGGATTAATGACACGCCAAAATTTCCGAGGGTTATTTAGTAGCATAGATGATAAATCATGTTTGAAGAAATGACGTCTAGTTGATGTGAGCAGTGACTGATATTCCTTATCACATGTTTTATAGCGTAACCAGGAAACTGAAAGGGGGTCTGTTTTATTGGCGTGGCGGTAAAGTCTCTTCTTTCTGTTATTGAGGCGTCGAAGCTGTTGGTTATACCACGGAGCGGTGTTTACAGTTTTGATGGTGATAAGAGGAATGAATCTGTTGATTAAATTGGTAAGTACATTTCTAAACATGAGCCAATTATCTTCCACGGACCGGGATAAATACCCTTCCAAAAATTCATTTGAGAATGACAGGAGTTCATTATTAATGCTATCGTAATCACCTCTATTATAGCACCTTATTTGCTTGTTGGTAGTTTTGCGCTTGTTAGGGAAAATCCGGACGCTTCCAGTAAGGACGTCGTGGTCAGAAAGCCCGTCAAGATGAGTAATTTCAGAAAATATATCAGGGTTGTTGGTAAATACTAGGTCTAGAATATTAGCTGATGTGGCTGACCACCGTGTGGGATGAGTAATTAGCTGAACCAGGGAAAAGTCGAGAGAAGAGTGGACGAAATTATGTGATTCACTATGGCCATCCCTAACGGATAGAGTTGAACAGCAAATGCTCAGAAAATTAAAATCGCCAAAAATTATTAAGAGAGAATTAGGAAAACGAGAACACAGTAGCGCCAGGACACGGGTAAATTCACTAGAAAAGTCAGTATTTGCCTCTGGTGGGCGGTAAAAAACACCTATAAGTATGACACGGCCACCACACTTCAGGGAAGCCCATACACATTCCAAAAAAGAGGTAACTAGCACAGGTACCGCAAGCACATCATTTTTTATCGCCAGAAGTACGCCACCTCCCCTTCTATGTTTCCTGTCTCAACGAAAAAAATTGTAATCTGCCCACGTGAGAAAAATACTGCTATCAGGAATGACGTCGCTTAGCCACGTTTCAGTTAATGCGACGATTGTTGGTGTACAGGAATCAACAAGGGAAGACAACGGAATGCTTTTTGACTGAACGCTTCTAATGTTCGTGTACAAAAAACGAACACCACCAGAACTGCTTTGTTGCGATGTTAACGATTGATTAAGTGTTGAACGGGGGGTAGGGTCGGGCTGCAGTCAAACCGTAGCGGAAGAGGATTCAGATAACGCAGCGTGGTTAGTAATGGATGCGGCTTTATTTGTATTGGTGTCCCATACATAAACATCATCATTGATGTGAAGCCTGTCAAAAACGAGCCTCACACGGTCACTTTCCTTTTTTATTGATTTCGAAAACTGCAGTAAGTTTCGCCGCTTTTCCCGAACTGGTTTAGAAAAGTCACGTGACAGGTCGAACGACGTATTTTTCAGCTTACTGCCACGACCTATTATTGCCTCCACCTCTTTATCATTGAAGAACTTGGCAATAATAGTTTAATTGCATTGTTGGTGGAATATAGAAACAAAGACAATAGACCCATTGCTCAATTACCCAAACATCAAGAAGAGTTCTGGGAATGTAGGTCTATGCGCGCCACACGCGCTCGCCATCCCCGTATAAAAGACTCAAAATAACCTAAATAAGGCATTGACGAACGCACGTGAAAGATGTCTTTTGTTTTAGTATTATGCTTTAGTGTTTTGTTACTGCTACATACGCCAGCACGTACGGCGCTTACACCTACTTTTCCAGCATTCACCTTGATGCTCGGGTAATTTAGCAATAGGTGTATTCTTCTTTGTTTCTTTTTTTTTTAATTAAATTTATATTGGGTAAACTTCTAGATACATTAGGAGTCTCAGTACTTAAGCTGCTATATAGATGTGGAAGCAAAAATACAGTTGGAACCAGTATCGGTATGACCTGTAAAATCCCATTCTATTAAAAGGTATGCTTACAAATAAGCCTAAATAACCTCTGTAATTATGTTTTCTTAAATAATAAACAACAGTACAACTTCCTACCTACAAAAAAAATTCACATTGAAATTTTTGGCGGATTTTACAGATTGTAGTTATGGAACATTGAACAACACTAATATAGGTTTGGCCCACTATGCGGATATGTCGAGAGCGTTCGACACCATTGATCGTTCGTTAGTAGAATAAAAACGTAATAGAGCAATTTTAGAAGACCATTTTATAATTTCTTTTAAAATTATTTCACAAATAAGTTTCAAAAGGTCAGCATAGAAAATGACATATGGCACAATATTTGAGAACAGTACAGAGTACCTCAGGTGGGTACTCTGGAACCTCTATTGTGCAACACATACATAAATAATTTAGGATCGTTACGAACAAAGTAAAGTAAAATTTGGAAGTTTTACGTGCCAAACCAACGACGGGCATCTGGCACGCCCCAGCGGAGGACTGAGGATTAATTTGGACCACCTGGGGATCTTTTGACGTGCAACCGGAAGCTCGGTTACACGGCGCCTCCTCCGCAATAAGCCTCCGTCCGATTGCGGGCACCTCGACCGGGATTCGAACCCGCCACATGGGGATCCGTAGGCCAGCGCTCTCGCCTCGGAGCCACCGAGGCGGCTTTAGGACAAAGTATAAAGTCTCAATATGCGGACGACTTTTTTTTTTTTCTAATTTTACCACATGAAACATGTGAAAATGCTGCAGAATTATTACAGACAGATAATGATATACCTATGAACTGAGTTTTCAAAACGTTATTCAGTAAGCATCAGCGCGACAAAACTGAAGCGTTTTAGAAATCTTCACAAACCAGTTACTCTAACCACCAGAGGAATATTTTCGTATTAACATAAACACGTTCCATACAATTATATGCAGTTTCCTTTTGAACCAGTAGTTAAAGATTATTTCCCCCAAAAGAGTTTCATGTAATGAATGTCGTTTGAACGTTCACCTTATATCCTGGAGGATTCCTCTAATAAGCTGCTAAGGCAACCCCTATTTTGTTGATTCAGCAGCAATACTACAAAGAGGCTTCCACCAAATTAGTATATACTTTTATTAAAAGGATATAAAATTTGAAAATAAAAGAATCTTCCGTTTGCGTTTATTTAGCTTCGTGTATAAGCTGGGAATCTTCTTGGGCACTAGAAAAAGAAAGACGATATTGATTAATAAGTTAGCTAATTATCCAAAAATGGTTTCAATAACCTTCTAAATATTTAATTTTGGGACATAACGCAGTTGTTAAAGCTTGGCTGTGGTATGGAATTTTGATTAAAATATTACACTGGGAGCAACGGGGCAAGAAATGACATCCTTGAACATCACTCCAAAACCAAGAATTACCAGCCAAGTGCGCTCGTGACGAAGATACAGAACTTTCGTTTGCTGCGTTAGACACGATATTGCTACCCTTTGGTTTTCAACCTCTCCGAAGTAACCGGCTGCACAAGTGCTTGCTCACACTTTCGTGAATGAAACGCCATTCTCGTAATTCCTTGCGCGCGGGGAATTCTGCGCTCGAGGAAAGATGAATTCATGTGAGGACCGTCTTTTAGTCTAATGAAAGTAAAGCTAGCAGCGGCTGTTCTCCGACTCGGGAAAACACTCTCACCTAATGGCGACATTTTAGAGCATTTCAAAGCGCACCAGGTGCTGTTCGACTCTTACTACAAGACGTCTTTTAAGACGACTGACTCTGAGGCAAATACCTACTCTCCGTTTAGTTGCATTTTAATCCTGCAAAGTGTCCACAAGAACAAACTTTGTTTCTGCCGAGATTTTATTATATTGTAGTAATGTAAATTGTCTTCATCATTCTTTTTTTTTAGGGGCGAAGCTCCTTAGGGTCTCGCCTTGTCCCTCCGTCCGTCCGTCCGTCCGTGCTCACATCGATTGCCATTCCATCTGTCTTCTTCTTAAAAAAAGAAAAAAAATGTTTGCGGCAGTCGACAGGATTCGAACCTGCGCAGGGAGACCCCAATTGGTTTCTAGTGTATCGCCTTAACCACTCGGCCACGACTGCGGGACGAGTAGGGGGCTCTGAGATGTGGTAGTAACTCAAGAGCCGGGGATGCCATGGATGAAACGTTGCATGTAGCCGCTCAACGTCTATACAGGAGAGGGCGCTGCGGTCAAATGCGTATATAATCGCGTTAAACTTTGCATGCATTGGCTCAACGTTTATACACGAGAGGGCGCTGCGGTCAAATGCTCAAATGCGTATATAACCACGTTTCATACCACGCATTCTCTTTCTGACATGAGCCGTTGACTTAAGCGGTGGAGATGCGTTCCCACGGCTTCTAGCGGATCCAAGCAGATCCGCTAGAAGAACCACTGGCTCTGCATTTCACCGACCATAAAACAGTAATAATGAAGTCGAAACGCAACCCGGAACTTAGCACTACCTATGAGCAATAAAAAAAATCAGCACCATCAGCACAACCTATGAACAATAAAATCAGTATCATCAGCACCACCAGAGCTTCGCCCCAATCAACATCATTCACCACGTGGAGATGCGGTCATATTTTTTTTTTTTTTGGGGGGGGGGGGGTTCTTATATGGAACAATAAGTCAAACTAATTAGTATTTGTTAAAATTAAAAAGTCCCAACAAGAGTAACGACTATAATGTAGCACACTGATGCAATTGTATCGTGATTGTCGTGCAGGCTCGATGTTCGTGGAAAAGTCATAAATTTGAACATTTATTTCATATAAGCTAAAATCTATACATCTTTCTTTATTAATAATTGTGTCACATTGTGTTCGGAAATATTGTTCTTGAAGAAATAAACAAACAGATCTAATGGCATCACAAGTAATATGATTTACTATTCACCATACTACGTACCCAAATAATTATTAGGGATGTTGATTCTAAATAGTAAAAAAATAGATGATTTGGTAAATACATTGCCAACTTTGCGCAAATTATTCTTTTTTATTCTTTAGATCTTTTCTACGAGGGAATGATGAAACTTCCCCGGCTTGAGTTCTAGGAATAAATCAGACACCAATCAAAGCATTGCCCGCCAACATTTGCGCGCAACGAATCACACTTCGTCCGTGACGTCACGTCGTTTTTTGACGTTACACTTTTCGGTGACGTTATTAATTTTTAAAATTACTCCTCCCACCAAAAAAAAAAAAAAAATTTTTTTGTGTAACCTTATTCTTTCATTCATTCATTTGTTTATTTCCTGTGCTCATTAACAGCTTGACGCCTTGATAATGATGCACAACAAAATGTTCACAGGTTAGTTACAAAAGTATTAAAAGCTACAAAATTTGGGTTAAAAACATCAATATCTGCTTCACTGAGGGTATTGAAGAAGTGTTGAATACGGGTAATGGGGGTGGTTGGGATGATGTGATCAACATGGAAAGTGGGAGAAACCCGCAAAACTCGACTCGGAACGTTAATATTGATGGCAGATGTGAGATCTGAACAATCAATTAATCCATGAATACATTTATACAGGAAAGCGAGATCGCGCTCACGCCGTCTAGAACTCAAAGTAGGGCATTTGCATCGTTCCAACATTCTCGCATAAGAATAATAAACAGTACGACCAATGTAACGATCATAAACAATTAAAGAAAACGCTTTTGAACATTTTCAATCATCTCTGGGCTCAAAGAGGTAATACAATTCCAGATTACAGAGGAAAACTCCAACTTGGTCCGGATTACCGAGAAATATAACCGTAGAATACAGGTTGATGTGGAGAACTCACGCGCGGTTCTAGAAATTACTCCCAGCTTACGCAAAAAAGTCATTTAAAAGGTTCTTAACACGTACAGCAAAGTTTAGCGAAGAGTCTATGTATGCACCAAGATCATGCGTGCACTAGACTCTTCACAGCGGATCATTGCCAATCTGGTAACAAAAGTTTATTTTTTCTACCTTTCTAGAAAAAGACATAATAACGGTTTTAGAAGGATTGGGCGTTAGCATGTTCTGACGACACCAATTACACACACGCCTAACATCCGCCATAAGTTTTTCACATTCTTCCAAGGATATGATCTGCCTAAACAGCTTGACATCGTCTGCGTATTGCAAGATGACCGAATTGCGAACAATTGAGCCCAAATCAATAATAAAAACATTAAAAAATTACACCATCTTCCCGAGGGGAACCATGGGGTGATGCGGAGCATCGTGTTGGTTCCGAGGAAAGAGTCAGTTGCGTGCTGACGTCGAGAGATGGCGCCACCGACTGCCCTAGCGTTACCCCCTACGCGAGCCTTCGTCGCGGCTCGCGGCAGAGAAACTTGGAACGCTCGCCGCTCGCCGTTTATTATTTTTTTCACACTTGAAGGAGAGGAGACTAGAGGAGGAGAGTTGCGCGTGCGCGCGCGGTGTGGAATCGAACGCACGCGAAGTGCACGCACAGCTGGTAGAGAGAGAGAGCGGAGAGAGTAACGCGCAGCTGTTGGAGAGAGGGAAGGAGGAGAGTTGCGCATGCGCGCGCGGTGTGATTAGAATCGAACGCACGCGAAGTGCACGCGCAGCTGGTAGAGAGAGAGAGCGGAGAGAGTAACGCGCAGCTGTTGCAGAGAGGGAAGGAGGAGAGTTGCGCATGCGTAGTGTGAGTGCAGACTACAACGCCGACGCCGCGGGACATAGCCCCGAGCAAGAGATGCTCCGCATCTAAAAGATCGGCCTAAGTATGGAGCCTTGCGGCACACCCGAAGAAGAACATAAGGACGGGAGTGATGTCCAAGAACACGAACAAAATTGTGTCTATTAGACACATAATCTAGAAAGAACAAAGGGAGGTACTCACGCCGTAGGATTCTAGTTTGTGTGTAAGGAGCGAATGGTCTACCAGATGAAAAGCCTTAGAAAGGTCAAAATATACAACGTCTGCCTGTCCACGTTGACACACAGTAAGCGAAACGAAATGAAAAAGACACCAGATTTGTCTCAACAGACCTTCCACGCATAAAGCCATGCTGTGAAGGGCTTATCTTATGCTCAAAAAAGTTTGAAATGCGCTCAAATAAAACAATTTCATAGATCTTAGCAAAGGAAGATAGCAACGGCACAGGTCTGTAATTTTTTTACATCATCCGTTCTGCCATCCTTATGTACTGGCACAGTAATATAATTCTTTCACAGGGAAGAAACTGTAAGGCTCTGCAATGAAAAGTTAAAAGTATGCGTTAAGACAGGCGCAAAAATAGAGGAGCATCCTTTAACAATGATGCCTGGGATACCGTCAAATGCAACTGATAACCTTGGCTTCAGTTTCCTGATAGCAAGTTCAATACCACTACTTTCAAAAGATAAAATTGACAGGTGATCCCTAGCATTATCACTGACGCCGGGCACAGGCAGTCCAGTTTGGCCGCAAAAATAAACCAAAGAAAAATAACTCGCGAATGCATTTGATACTTCTTCGGTCTCAGACAGCATATGGCCAGACAAGTCAGCTATGTTTATTGATGACGAAGTTGTAGTTGTGCAATCCTTTACATATCGCCAGAAAAGCATTGGGTCACGATTTAAGCTACGCTCTACTGACTCACGGTGTGATATTTTATTGTGCTTCAGCAATGTCTTAGCTAGCACACGCGACTCAGAACATTTTAGGCACCAAAAAAAGCGGAATGTGCGACCTTATATTTCCAACGACAATGCAATTTTTTTTCTTAGAACTGATCTAAGCTCCAGTATTGATCTTTGAGAGAGAAATAAATGAAGGCAGCCTTAGAATTGGCACCGGAAACTAAATAACTTGAAATAGAAAAGAAGGAAGTTATGATATGGTATAAAAAATGAGGGGATGAAAAAACGAAGATTACAAATGTGACAAAGTCACAGCAGCACAAGCAATATGCGGTGACTATACAGTATCAGAACGTTATTGCTAAAAGACACCCCGGAAAACAAGTACAAAAGTTATTCTTCAGCTAGCACGGTATACATTGCCCGTTGCGAAAATACACATCACCTCTACGCACACTGCACACTGTCGCGTTCGCTCGCTCGTACACGGGATCACGAACAAGCACAATCATGGGTAGGCCAATATCCTAGAGCTTAATAGCTATATAAGAGACCGCTGTCTTTTTAAAAATCGCCAACAATGATAAGTGCCTTATTGAGAGTTTTGCGGTCTCGCCAAGAACACAGTATTTTTGCTAAAGATAGGGGACATCTGTCCAGCCCCAGACGAATATTCATCCTGTGCTTTTCTGTGGCAAAGAGTTGGTACTCTAAAAGAACATGACTGCCATCTTCAAACGAATCACCGCATTCACATGTTGGTAACTCACGTTGCCGTATTCGGTGCCCAGAAATCTGCCTGTAAAAGTCACTTTGAGCGGCTGTCGATAGAAGAGAGCATCGCATTTTCTTTATGTCCCAATACAAGGTGCTAATTTACTATCAGGGTAAATATAGCGAAGGGGAGTGTCGAGAGAGGTTTCGGTGAACCATTGCTGTCGGGAGAGTTCCTCTTGGAAGCGCTGTAGTAAGAACTTGGCATCCACAGGTGTGAAGATCGTCAGTTTTATTGTGTCGCGAGAATATGCATCGCCGGCCAAGCGATCTGCTTCGACGTTTCCAGTAATGTCGCAGTGACCCGGAGCTCATTGATGGCTTATTGAATTCCAATACATCTCTGCATGAACTAGTATTGTTTGAATTTTGTATAAAAGTGATCCCAACAAGGACTTTATTATTGTACTTTTCAGCAGTTGTAATATATTCTTGGAATCTCTCAATATTAACCCAATTTACCGACTGATCAAGGTTGTCAATGAATGTGAAGGCGGAAATATTGCCTTCAACTCAGCCGCTGTTGAACACGTATGCCTAAAGGCTTTGCTTACACTAAATTTCGGAATAATGAAAGCAGATGTTGAACCATTTTTTGAAGTTGATCCGTCTTTATAAACATGGACATCATTGTTGTAGTATTGTTCTACGTGATCAAGGGACTGTGCTTTTGAAACAGAAGAGTTGACAGATGTTTGGGATTCAGTATACTCGAGATATCTGGTCGTACGCTCAGCGGCGGTATGGTCCACGGGAGGCACTCCAAGTCAGGGCTCCAATGAACATGATGGGGTACTCAAATTAGAAACACAACTAGAAGATTTCGAAATTGACATTTCGTGAGCCGTTGGAGGATCTCTTGACACAATGGACGCCCACCCTGATGTGTGGCTAAACGAAGGTAATGCCGAAATGTCTATTGAGTACGAAGGACGGACACGGAGGGCTCTCGGGCCTCCGCGAAGACAAGGTCGGAAGAAGTTGCTCGAGGGACACCTAGACATTTGCGCAGACTTCGTGCGATCATAGATTTCAAGCGCTTTTCTGATGTTGACGAAATCCCATGCTAGAAATGGCATTAAATACACGATAGTCTCTCGTACGAAAGCTGTATGGAGATGTAGAAGACCATCTGTCCACCCACTCACTCTAGCACCCGCAATAGACCGAAGAACATTGACGATGGCATTTTTATTTCAAGCATATAAATACGTTTAAACCCTGTAAACGAACAGTCCAGCACAACATCAAGAAATTTGTGCCATTTGACTCGTTAGATGTTTTTACTTTGGATGATGAGCTTAAATCCTTCGAGGGATTTTCTAGTGAAAGGCAGAACTGCGGGTTTTTCAGCTGCAATTTTCATACTCCTTTCGCGAAGGTATGTGTATGTCTCATCAAGACCGGATTGCAATTGAGCTTGTAATATTCCCGAGAAAAAAACGGAATGTGCATATACAAATGTCATCAATGTACATTTAAATTTGGAGGGGTCACGTGGTAGTCATTTAGGCAATTCAGCCATGAACAGGTTGAATTAAGTAGGACTCAACACGCTACCTTCCGGTACCCCAAGGTGCTTTAGCTCATGTGTTTTGCTATTTTCTTCGCTCGTAACTATAAATATTTTCCGGCCAGCATGAAGTTTCTGATCCAGCGTACAATACAACCTCGCACCCTCGATTGAATAAATTCATTCAGAACAGGTATGTGGCTCACGGTATCAAAAGCAGGACAAATATCTAAAAACACCGCAATGGTTAAGTTCCTATATTTTCGCTCGTGTTCGATAGTTCTAGCAAGGTCAAGGACAGAGTTCATTGTGCATTGTTGTGGGCGAAATCCAGTCATTTGTTCTGGAAACACGATTTGACTCAAACCACCATTACAGATTTAAGTACACCATCTTTTATGCGAGATTCCCGACACAACTATTGAGACTTACTGGACGAAATTATTCTAATGCAGCTGAAGTTTTCCCTCAATTAAATAAAGGAACGACTTTAGCCAGTTTCTATGAATCTGGCAGAGTTTTTTTTTACTCTAAATGTCATTAAATATCACAAAAAGGTTTGATTTTGTTCCAGGACCATGATTTGCTAGTGCTTCGCATGTTAGTTTGGTCATTTCCAGGAGTTGTTTTCTTAAAAATTGTCCTCAGTGCATCATCTAGTTCACGAATACAGAACTCGCGCAGTCTAGTTGTGAGTTATTTGAGTTAATCACTTCGGCAATGCTTTTCTTTGAGGCCTCACGTGATGCTTTGTACGCTGAAGAGGACATCGCTGCCCCCAGTTCTGTAAGCGAAACGCAAAACTGATTCGCCACTGTTATTTCGGAAGTACTTTGTGACATGGCCAAGGCTAGGAACGGTCTTCGCTGAGTAACTGGGGATTTCAAAGAGCGTACTATATTCCATACCACTTTGAACTGAGTGGAATATGAAAATGTTGTACAAAGCTTTCTCCATCGCATTTTAAAAAGTTTTTACAAAAGCCGAATAACATTAGTGAAGATACGCTGTGCCTCCTGCTTTGCCCAGGGGGCGCTGCGGAAAAACCTTCTTGTAGCACTCCCTACGATTTGTTTATCGATATTGGGTGGTACAAACTTGCGCATTTGAATTTGTCCCGCTTGCAAACGTTAGCCGGCGGTATGAATTGCCCCCTTGCGATTGTTTTACGGTACGGAATCGAGCCAACTTAAAACGTGGAAAGCTTCTTCCGTTTCTCAACACTTCGTAAAGGGAAGAAACCGAGCAATGCGTGCTACTGCAAGATGCGTCTACGCTATACAAGAAGCCGCAAATTTGGTGTAAGCGCGCAGTCACTCGCAAAAACAGCGAGCTTCCTATTATGTCGAGCTTGAGGTAAGCATTCGCCTTGTAAGCAAAAACTCAAAACTACAGTCCCTCCTAACAGCCAAAGCGATCAGCTGGTGACTTACCTCAAAATTGCGCGAAAGCAGATGCAAGCGATCGCGCGGCGACCGGCCGACAATATATCTTGGAGTGGCGACTGCATTGTTCAAACGTGAGCTACTTCTCCGGTTGCGCCGCTTAGCCTAATGTCTGAAGCAAGAAATACTGGGTAGGCCAAGAAGCCGTGATAGCATAACATGCCAGTACAATGGAAGCTACGGCCCTGGCGAGTCAATCGGAACGTGACTACGTATCACCGGAGTGCGCATTTACTGCGAAATACTATCAAGCTTTTCGCAGCGTCATGCTCCAATATGTGTGAGTTGCTGTCGTATATGTAGCGCATATCGCAGCCGTCGGCACGCAATGTGGGACTTATCGTTCTGTTGTTGCCAAGTTACAAGAAGACAGTGTATAACCGTGGGCGCCTACTCTGCTGGCGCCGCCTGGTTGTCGCCGGCTGGCTATAGTCCTCTGCTCTTCCTGATCTTCGATATCGTCTTTCAGCTCTGGGGCGGATCGCTCGAAGATTTCCGTATTCACCGTTTACACCAGGACAACTTCTCGTAACAGGCACCTTTTTACTGGCCTTCGTGAAATTTCTGCTGATAAACCTTTCGAATACTTCAACTGTCCGGGTCTCCTTGAGTTGCCTCGATGCTTAAAAAGCAAAACATCTTCCAGTTTGTATAGGGTACTCGGTGACATGGTTGCTGGGAGGTTAACCGGGGATTGTGAATGAGTATTGGGTAGTGGTCACTGCTACGTGTGTCGATATCTGTGCACCAGTTCGCGTCATGAGAGATGTCTGGAGAGCACGGTGTGAAATCAAGGTAAGTGCAATAGTTGACACCTTTTAGGTACGATGGTGAGCCATCAGTTCGCGTCATGAGAGATGTCTGGAGAGCACGGTGTGAAATCAAGGTAAGTGCAATAGTTGACACCTTTTAGGTACGATGGTGAGCCATCATTGAGGATACCTATGCCATAGTGATCACTATTATTCTCCATCAGTTTTTCTCTCTTATGACCATGAGGGCTACTCAAAAGTGTGTGGTGGGCATTAAAATCGCCACACACTACATATGGAGCAGTGAGTCGTCTGAACAATGAGTTAAATTCAGAGTTTCTGGTTGAAATCTCTGGCTCTTTGTAAATGCTCACAACCGTAAGTGGCACTCCTCCCATCCCCAGCATTCCTGGACACGGTCTCCTTGCGCCCTCTCTTGGCTATTCTCAGCAAGACGCAGTAAAATGATAATTTCAGCCAAACTACTGCAGAAATCCGTAAGTTCCCCGGGATATCTGTAGAGGGCACTAAGACACTCTTATTTAATACCTACTAGAACCTCAGTATTGTATAATTTTTATTCCTGGGCCCGATATAATATGGTTGCATTGGGTCCTATGGGCCATTTTGACAAAATTTTAAATTTCCTCTCACTGAAATAAATAATCGTAAAGTTCCTAGGAATATAATAGCTGCCGACTCGGAGCACACACCGCAGTCAAAATTTCGGTATTTTAATTAAAACATTTTATTCCTGGGGACTTTCAAATTCGGCCCACTTTTTGCCCATGTAAAGTTAGCACTCCGCCGTGCACCAAGAAGCTTGCGGCCAAGCTACATTTACATGGGCTTATCGAAAAAAAGATTTGTACGATGCGTTTGTGACAGCATATTGACTAAGAATGTGGCGGTTATAATATGACTATATAATAATTAGCTGTTTACAATCAAAATTTGTGCCCTGAATTTCAAATATAAGCAATTGTTATGTAGGGTCAGAAACACTTGCATTGTATATATTTTGCTTGGAATTTGCTTGTGTACGTAAAGTTTTAGCTCGGTTACAGACACAAACTGAAAAAAATTCTTTCAGGCGTGTATAACTAGAAATAACTAGAAATATAACTATAGAACGGCGCGCCGCTGGCCGTTCGATTGTGTGTCTTCTCATCTATCTTATTTTATTTATACATATATACGCGTACAAATAAAGAACACAACGGGGACGACGTTGAGAGGATGACACATCTGGCGACAGCGGTGCCTCAATCTAAGCCCTGGTTCCTCGGAAGCGGCAGCTTCTACTTTGACTGGGCTACCTCCTTGGAACCTGATGCTTCGACCCCAGTGGACCCCAGTGAGCAACAGCCCCATCATGTTCCTGGGGCTGCTTCATGCACCGATCGAACGGCGTGCCAGATCCCCTTGGCTCGCTGCTGACCCGTCCAACCCACCTCCATGAAATTTGGACTTCTTCGAATCGGACTGCCCATACAAAAAGTTCCTATGGTCGGCTATGGAAAATTCTTTGTATGGTCGGCTTTAGCTATTTGGCCCAATTAGCTAAAGAATTCTCTATGGCTGTCTTTAGCATATTTTATGGTCGCCTTTATGGGCCTCTTTAGCTTTGTCTATGGCCATATCGCTGTCCAACCATAGCGCTCTTTAGCTTTTCTAATGGTTGGCTAAAGACTTCTCTATATGGCTCTCCCTATGGCTCTCTTTAGCCAGCAAACTCTAAAAAAAATTTTACTTCAAGTTCCCCCGACTTGTGAACGCTACATGGTAGATAATACTTACATCTCTGAACACACAAAATACACAGAACACAAGAAGAACACTACCCCACACAACAGAAAAAACGCAGCGGCACCAGGCCCCCACCCCTCTCTACATATGCCATGTTCGCACTAGTTGTGTATATGGCAGTCTAATTTTTGAATCCGACTTTGCCGGTGACCCATCATTTGTCGCAAAAACACGGAGAAGCGGAGCAAATATTACTCGTACTTAATACATTATATGAATTGTCTCTTGGAATAGCACCCATCTCTTAATTCAACACCCTGAGCAAAGGAAATTTAGATCATTAGGCTAATTAACTAAAATTTAATAATTATATTTTTAATAAGTTTGATGAATCGTGTTCACAATGAAGTGTTGAAATGCAGTACACTGGTGATGAATATTGCAATCAAGCTATTGCTTGATTGCAGTGTAATCTATTTTCAGTTTTGGTGGGGTAATAATTAATTTTAATTGTTGCAGAAGTATTTCAATGGATTTTTCAACCAAACAATATTACTGGTTTTCATCACTCGTTGCAACAACAGAGAACATAACTTGGGTGATGCTTTGTCACCGGTATTACAGAAATTTAGTATTGCTTTAATTTTCTAAGCTGGAGCGTTTTTCCTATAAAACGTAGGTGCCGGGAGTGATAAAGACCCACGAACCATGACTTGGGTCTCACAGCAGACGACTAAAATGAGACTGTCTTCGGTGATATAATGCGGCCGCTTGAATACATCAAGTTTCCCAAGTGAGAAAGTTCAAAAGCCCGTGTTGAGAGTTTTAGTAGATCCTTTAACAGATTGCCGCTGCCGCCGCGAGCATAGAGGAGGAATTTTTAGACTCGTTGCCATAAAATTTTCAAAGGACGGGTAAAGAAAATTTATTGGTCGCCAGTCTTTAGACTCGGGGTCATAAAATTTCCTATAGGCGGGTAAAGAAGATTTATTGCTTCCCTGTCTTTAGACTCAGGGACATAGTATTTTCTATAGGCGGGTAAAGACAATTTATTAACCCCCAGTCTTTAGACTCGTGGCGTATGCAGCATATCATCGGGCAACTGTGAGCGATATCAGCGCCATCCTCCAGTAGGCGGACGTGGAAGGACTCACTGTTCGCCATTCCGTTTTCTACCTCTTCGACTCTTGTACGTGGCCGAAGTCGGCCTTGTAAATAAACCTTTATTATGTATACCTAACATTGGCGACGAGGTCACGGACCAACGGTAAGCGACGGCGGCCGCATGAAGGAGCAAAAGCAAGCGACGAGACTCCACTCGAGGCAACGAGGGCGAGCGGCTGTGTAGCGGCGGCGGCAGTGGGCAGAACTAGATGGCTTCGGAAGCAAAGCCTAGCGTTCCGAACGTCTTCATTGGTCGACTGGGCCACATGGAAGAGTTTTCGCCGGACCACCCGGAAGTCTGGCCTACGTACAAGGAACGCCTGGAGTTTTACTTCGCGGCGAACGGCGTGGTCGAGGAGCAGCATCCGAGAGCAGTGCTGTGCAGTGTCTGCGGTACGGCTACGTACGCTATCCTTCGCTCGCTGTGTTCGCCGGCGACGCTGGCAGAGACGCCGTACGCGGACATCGTTTCAAAGCTCACAAGCCACTTTACGCCAAGGCCTTCGGTAATCGTACAACGTTTCTCATTCCACAAACGAAGTCAGCAGCCCGGTGAAGGCATCGCGGAATTCGTCGCGGACTTGAGCCGACTCTCCGAGCACTGCGAGTTCGGCGTTTTCCTGGAAGACATGCTCTGCGATCGTCTCGTCTCGGCGTTAGGGACGAAGGGCTGCAACGGCGTCTCCTGGCTGAGACTACGTTGGACTTCAAGAAAGCGTACGATAAGGCTGTCGCTGCCGAGTATGCCACGCGGCAAGCGGAAAACATCAGAGGAGCGTTGCCTGCGGTGTCCGATTTACATCGGATGGATGTCCGATTTACATCGGAAGAACCCTCAAGAGAGTCAAAAGCGACAAGAACAGGGCGGTGTTTCCGCTGCAACGGCGACCACGACGCTACAAGCTGTGAATTCCGCAACGCAGAGTGTCATTTCTGCAAGCGGAAGGGACACATCGTTCGCGCCTGCCGTCAAAAGGAACAGGCAAGGAGCAGGGCCAAGAGCGACAACAAACGCCCAGGCAAGTTGGGACGCTCAGGAGTGTACGGACTTTACCACATCGCCAGTGGACTGCCAGCTTTCATTGCAACGGTCACCGTGAACGGACAGCAGGTATCGATGGAAGTGGACTCTGGATCCGTCTGTTCCATTGTCAACCTGAGGACACTGAGCAAGCTGGGAATCTCGAGGAAGGCACTTCGACCGTGTTCCAGAGGAGTGCGGACCTACACACAGCAGCCTGTCCGGATCGTGGGCGAAGTGGAAGTTCTTGTCAAGTACAACGGTAGAGAGTGCAAGCTACCTCTACTCGTCACAAAAGGGTCTGGAATCAGCATCCTGGGGAGGGACTGGTTTCAACCGTTATGCATATCCCTGGAAGGACTGCACCAGCTCAACGGAGCTCCAGTTTCCAAGAGTAGAAGGCCAGCCAGCTGTACGCAATCAACGCAAGGTGGTGACGAGTGTCAAAACTCTGCTGGAGGACTACCCAAATGTGTTCAAGCCTGGGTTAGGCAAGAGCGCGGGTCCTCCGGTGCGGATTGAAGTGGAGGAGCAAGCCACACTCAAGTTCCACAAGTCACGGCAAGTACCTTTCGCTCTTCTGCCGAAAGTGGACGAAGCCTTTGAGAAGTTGGTGGAGCAAGGGATTTATGTCCCGGTCAAGCATTCTCGTTGGGCGACGCCTATTGTTCTGATTCTAAAGAAGAACGGAAAGATGAGAATTTGCGGAGACTACAAGGGAACGCTCAACCCAGTCGTCAAGTGGGAGACTTACCCACTGCCCACTCCAGAGCAACTGCTCGCAAGACTGGGAGGTTGCTCGGTGTTTTCCCGGCTTGACTTGGATCAAGCTTACCAACAACTCTGTGTCGACGAGGGCACCGCCATGCTGCAGACCGTGACAACACACAAGGGCCTGTTCAAGCGGACGAGATTGCAGTTTGGTGTGGCAGTGGCAGTAGCCATCTTCCAACGTTACATGGAAGGAGTACTGAACGGACTTGAAGGAGTTCAATGTTTTCTGGATGACATCCTCATTGGTGGAAGAACAGTCGCCGAGCACGACGAATGGTTGCGTAAGGTGCTGCAGCGTATCCAAGACGATGGGCTTCGTCTGAATGCCGACAAGTGTGCATTCAAGGACAAGGAAGTGACGTACCTGGGGTACCGTATCAACAAGGACGGAGTAAGTCCTTTGGGTGAAAAAGTTGAAGCCATCAAGCAAGCTCCGGAACCAACGAACAAGAAGGAGCTACAGTCGTTCTTGGGAGCCTTACATTTCTATGGCCGTTTCCTGAAGGGAGCTTCACATGTGTTGGAGCCGCTTTACCGCCTCCTGGACAAGGACAAGGCATGGATTTGGACAAAGACTGAAGCAAAGGCGTACCAGAGTGCCAAGAGCCTGCTGGAATCATCAACCGTCCTAGCACACTACGATGTGTCACGTCCCATAAGGCTGGCCTGTGACGCGTCTCCGTGCGCGCTGGGTGCTGTACTGAGCCAAGTGGGAGAAGACGGCGTTGAACGACCAGTGGCCTTTGCCTCGAGAACGTTTTCAAAAGCAGAACGTAACTACGCGCAGATAGACAGGGAGTCTCTGGCTTTGCTATTTGGTGTTCGGAAATTCCACCAGTACGTTTTTGGTCGGAAGTTTCATCTCTTGACATATCATAAGCCGTTGCTGGGCCTCATGCACCAGGCCAGGCCTGTTCCTGCCGTGTTGTCACCTCGGATGTTGCGCTGGAGTCTGCAACTTTCTGCATACAACTACGAACTGTTGTACGTACCTGGCTCTAAGCTGCTACATGCCGACGTTTTCAGTCGTCTTCCGCTTCCTGTCAAGGATGAGCACGTGCCACTGTTGGGAGACATCTTGCTGCTTGAGGCAGCGCCGGAGGTTCCTCTAGATTCTACCAAGATCGCGGCATTGACACGAACTGACCCGGTTCTGTCACGTGTGCACCGCTGGATTTTGCAAGGTTGGCCTTTAGGGAAGCTGCCAGAGGAATTCCACCCCTTTGTGGCCAGGAAGAACAAACTGTCCAGCTACAGAAACTGTGTGCTCTGGGGATCTCGTGTTGTGATTCCGGGTCCCGCACAGGCTCAAGTCTTTGACACCCTACACACCACGCGCCCTGGAGTAGTGCGAATGAAAGGTCTTGCACGCAGCACAGTGTGGTGGCCGGGCACCGACAGTCACGTCGAACGCAAGGTAGCTGGCTGCCAAATGTGCCAAGAAACTCGACAAGCCCCCAGCAAGGCACCGGTGCACCTATGGGAGCTCACGAAGAACCCTTGGTCCCGTTTGCACATTGACTTTGCCGGTCCCTTCAAAGGGAAAGTTTTTCTGCTGGTCGTCGATTCGCATTCCAAGTGGTTGGAAGTTTCTTTGATGGAATCAATGTCGACCAGAGCAGTACTCAAGGAATTTCGGGCGATGTTTGCTCGCTTTGGCATTCCCGAAGTTTTAGTGTCGGACAATGGAACTGCGTTCACGTCAGAAGAGTTTGCTGAGTTTGCAACCAAGAACCAGATCCGGCACACTAGAGTCGCACCCTATCACCCGTCCTCCAATGGGCAGATTGAGAGGATGGTACAGGAAACAAAACAAGTGCTACGCAAGTTGTCTGAGGGAGACTGGGCAACAAAGCTGTCTCGTTTCTTGTTGGGCCAGCACATCGTACCCAGTACAACTACGGGGAAGAGTCCGGCTGAACTTCTGATGGGGAGACGACTGCGATCTGCCATAGACCGTCTGCATCCAGATTTTCATCTGGATGGATCTTCTCTGGAGCGTTACTTCCGAGACGGCTCTCAACGAGTTCGGGTGTTCTGTCCCGGCGATGCGGTGTATGCACGGAACTATCAAGGTGGCCCCAAGTGGGTTCCCGGGTTCATCGCTTCAGTCACAGGACCCCTGTCGTACCAAGTTCGTCTGTCCGACGGTCGCGTTTGGCGAAGGCACGGTGATCAACTCCGCAACCGTGCCAGTCCACTAGACCTTGATGGAGCTACCAGTGACACTTGTGGTGACACGACCGATGGTGATCACCCCTCTGTGGTTGGCCAGGACCCACCGCTACCGTGTGTGAATGAAGATTCTCCAAGTCAAAGTCTACCGGCCAGCCCCTCCACCTCCCCGCCTAGACCCGACGGTGCTAACCTGCCTGGAAGCCTTTCGCAGGAGCCGAGCTCTCCCAGCCAACCTGCAACAACAGGAGCTTCTAGGTACCCTCAACGTGAGAGAAGACCCCCACGGCGTTACAAGGACTATGTCCCGTAGGGGGGAAGGGATGTTGTGTATGCAGCATAGCATTGGGCAACTGTGAGCGATAGCAGCGCCATCCTCCAGTAGGCGGACGTGGAAGGACTCACTGTTCGCCATTCCGTTTTGTACCTCTGCGACTCTTGTACGCGGCCGAAGTCGGCCTTGTAAATAGACCTTTATTATGTATACCTAACAGACGGGTAAAGAAAATTTATTGGTCGCCAGTCTTTAGACTCAGGGTCATAAAATTTTCTATAGGCGGGTAAAGAAGATTTATTGCTTCCCTGTTTTTAGACTCAGGGACATAGAATTTTCTATAGGCGGGTAAAGACAATTTATTAACCCCCGGTCTTTAGACTCGTAGCCACAAAATTTTGTATAAGCGGGTAAAGAAAATTTATCGGTTCCCAGTCTTTAGACACAGGACTTTAGTGAGAACTTTGCAAGAAAATGGAGCTGCTAAGCATAAAAAGGTCGCCTACCTCGCAATGAAAACTCGTGAACGCAGATGATTTAAGGCCAGTGTGGCCAGACGGGTTGGACGTTTTAAAGCAGGACTCATTCAGGTGCTCTCTTAGACTTAGATTAAAAAATAAAGTGCCGCAAAAGCAAACACAAATAATTCTTAGGTTTTAAATGTGCACACACAATATTCAAAAACTGCGCGTCAAACTGATTTCGAGGAATAATTGTTTATCACGTGCTCCTCTCGTAGTTTAGCAGAAATGCAATCGACATCAACTTAAGGTGCTCCGTTTATTTTTCGTGTGATCAAGAACGCCGTCTACTACAGGTACACATCGCGACACTGTTAGCGCGAACACGACATCGGCACATTTTCGCATTTTACTTGCAAATAATATTAGCGAGCACAAAATTTTATCGCTTACATTATAGAACTAAATGAGCTCTTTCCGCAGCAATAATAACTTGGATGACATCCCTTGGTTTCAAAGAGAAAAACTGAAAAAACCGGCGATTGCTTGTTCGCGCTAACAGTGTCGCGCTCTGTACCTTCAGCTAAGGGTCCTAAGCTAAAGGTACCTTTACGCTGCCGTGTGAATTGGCTATTTGTCTGCCTCAGTGGGCGTCTGGTGTCTCAGCTGTAGATGAGCAATTTAGCCAGTGCAGTACAACCGCTAGCCTGGGGTCTTTATCGTGCACCACGCAGTAGTGGTACACGACCGCACGCCGGTACGATGCTCATCCTGATCGAAACGGGCCAGGAGTGGGGATTGAACCCAGGATCCCTGGGTTCTGCAGCGCGAGCTTTTGCTCCACGTGCTCCGAGCGTACGGCGATGTTGTGGCGGCACCCTCAAGACAGCAGAAACGCTCGTGTTGTCGTCTTTGTTTACTTCGACTACTGTGGTGCTTTCTTGGCATTTGTGTCCTCGAACATCGCCCGGATTTCTTTTTTTGCGCATTCCATGCGTGTGCTCAAGTTCAAGTATTACTGGTGCGTACTGTATGTAAAGGCCTGCATGAAGGATGCGAATGTTGAGGCGTTTTCATCACCCAAGAAAAGTGATTACTGTTAGCATTCCTGAATTATTGTAACTGTAGTGATTGTTGAGTGACCCACGTGCGGCTTGGCTGGCACGAGACACGTGCGGACGGCTCAAAAGGAACTCACAAGATAAAGACGTTTTTTCTGCCTGGGAGCCTAGACTGGATGGTCGCTCATTTCACCCAGGAACTCGACATGATGTCAGAAGTAACCACGCCACACCAAAACTGAGGACCGATGGCAGAAACCACCAGACAGAATCCGCCAGGATTCTTCGCCTCCCTCCAGGGGGGCTATGTTGCACGTTTTGGACTCCCAGGAGACTAGGGAGAAGGAAGGGACGTCAACAACGCTCTTTGGATGTTGATTGGTGGAGTCGCGGATGACGGTATCTGCTAAGATACGTTCATTCACACCTACGTCACTTCCTTCTCCCTAGTCTCTTGGGAGTCCAAAACGTGCAACATAGCCCCCCAGCAGCCGCCACCGATGGATTTCAATAATTCTTTGGAGTGGCCAAGCTGGATACAGCACTTTGATGACTACCGCTATGCGTCTGGTATCGACGAGCGAAGTGACGAGGCGCAAGTCCGTACCCTGCTATACTCCATGGGCAAAGAGGCAAGATACATTTTGCAACGTTTGACCTAGCAGCAGGCGGAAAGAAATTTTACAACGTAAAAAAAAGTTCAATGAATATTTCGTGCCGACGTTGTCATCGAACCACTTAAGAGTATCTTAGCTCTACATGGTGGGCCCGAAATTGTCATTTCGGACAACGGACTCCAATTAGCAAGCTCAGAATTTGAAACATTTGTATCGAAGTACGGGTTTCGTCACGTTACGACTAGTCCTAGGTACCTGCAAGCAAATGGCGATGTAGAGAGAATGGTGCAAACTGTTAAATGTCTTATTCAAAAGTCAACACATCCTTACCTAGCTCTTTTGGCTTAGAGAGCTACCCCAGGGTTGACGGGAAGAAGTCCTGCTGAAATCTTGATGGGATAACGTCTTCGGACGAGGGTGCCAATGCTCCCCAAGTTACAAGGTCGGTGCGCCCTGATCTGAAAACAGTAATACAAAAGGACCGCCGAAAACGCGAGAAGCAACGTAGAGGCTTTAACAAAAGACACCGAACGACAGAGCTACGTATGTTGAAAGGGGGAGATAAAGTATGGGTAAACGACAGGAAGTCGGAAGCCACAGGGGTAGCGCGAGCTGCCAAACCTCGGTTTTACTTGCTAGAAACTGATTCTGGTAGACAGCTGAGACGAAACAGAGGAGCTCTACACTTTCTTCCTTCTGGTTCCTCCCACCAGAACGGCGGTTCGTACGACTTTCCCGTAGGAAAGGAGGAAGGCACCGACAATTCAGACAAAAATCTAGACGGCAGTACGCGAAGTGACATTGTTGCAAGACCTGCTTCAGACTCTGCCAGGGTACCTCAGGCTTATGTTAACAGGTCAGGACGAATTGTGCGCGAGCCTGTTAGAATGGGTTTTGAACATTGATGTGAGATTTCAACTCTCACAAAGGCTTTGTAAGATACTTTGCACCATATGCGTTTGTTGTCCGTGTTGTTGTTTGACAACTACACTCTAAAAAAAAGGGTATCACCTTACACCCTTTTGTCCCATACAATGCACCCCAAAATTCAGTTCGACGTACAGCGCACTATAGTCGAAGAGACGGCCCAAATTTTACGAGGGGCTTGATAACGGTGCGATATAACTTAACGAACAGCTAAAGTACGTATCAAAGACCACAGAAAGAAAACACTGGGGTTTTGCTGTAAGGCCAAGAAAACTCAGATTTTTTTCTTTTGTAGTCAGTAACACAAACACTAGCTATTTTAGTAAGTTGTACCACACGGCTGTCACGCCTCTCGTGGAAGTTAGTACCGTCAATTTGACATCAGTGCGCTGTACGTCGAACTGAATTTTTGGGGTGCATTATATATGGGACGAAAGGGTGTAAGGTGATACCCTTTTTTTAGAGTGCGTAATGTGCTCTTTAAACTTTACCAGATGTTTTGGACATATTGTAAATTACTCTGTAATGTGTTTAAACTTGGCTAGATGTTTTGTGTATGTTATAAATTACCCTGCTTTGAAAAAAAGGGAGATGTGGTGATTGTTAAGTGACCCACGTGCGACGTAACTGGCACGAGACACGTGCGGACTGCTCAAAAGGAACGTACGAGATAAAGACGTTTTTTTTTGCCGGGGGGCCTGGACTATACTCCGTTTCACCTTATGTTGTACCGCAGCGAAGGCTAGAAGCGCGAGCTCATCGCGTTGGCAGCTGCCCGACCAAGTCACCACGAACATGCTTCGGAATTTACCTGACCACATCGGACAAGAGCTTCTGTGCCAGATCAATCAGATCTGGGAGACGGGACAACTACCGCAAGATTGGAAACACTCTACAGTGATTCCCATTCCAAAACCAGGGAAAGACAAAGGTGACCTTGCAAACTATAGACCCATCTCCCTCACGTCGTGCACGTGTGAGGTCATAGAGAGAATGGTTCTGCGGCGTATCGAATGGCTCCTTGAGACGACCGGGGCTTTCCACCCCGTGCAGACTGGGTTCCGGCCCGGCCTAAGCACGCAGGAGAGCCTAACGCTCATATCTGCGGGAGTCATCACAACAACCACACACCAAGCCGTGCGTGTAATTGTTACGGTGGACATCAAGAAGGCGTTTGATTCGGTTCCCCACGCCGCAGTCATTCGCGAGGCACAACAACTCGGTCTCGGTGGGAGACCGCTCAACTTTATACGGGCCTTCCTTGCGGGAAGAACATACTCGGTTCAATGTGGCTCTAGTCACAGCGAACCAAGGGCGAACCGGGTAGGGGTACCTCGAGGATCTGTATTATCGCCTATGCTATTTAATATAGTCATGGCAGCACTCCCACACGAACTTGACAAGGTGCCACAACTTGGGTTTACGATATATGCAGATGATATATCAATCTGGACGAGAGAATTGAGCCTATCCCAACAAGACACGCTGCAAGCCGGCCTTGACACGATAGAGAGTCATCTTCGTCGCGTCGGGCTACAAGCGTCACCAGAGAAGACCAGTTTCGTCGTTCTTGCCCCGAAACAGCTACGCGAAGCCAAGATTTCCGACGCCTTCAACCTGGTGCTGGCAGGGAAGAGGATCGTCGCAGCGCCATCAGTCAAGATCCTAGGGCTCCTCATAGATGAGACCGGTGGAGCAGACCTCTGGCTTCGAAAAACTATCAAGCAATGCAACTCGGCCCTGAACGTTATTCGCCGCATCTGCTCGGCACAAGGAGGAGCAACAGAAGAAGTGGCCAGGCGGATGGTCAAGGCGCTCGTAGTGTCACGCGTCTGCTACGGCGCGACTCACTGCAGGCTCATCAAAGCACAATGGAAAAGACTGGAGACGCTAAACCACCTAAGCGATGCGCGTAATCACCGGTCTACCGGCGTACAGGGCACTTCCAAGACTCAAGGAGAAGGCTCAACTCAACTCACTCTACGACACGGTGCATGCGCGATGTCGGGCCCACTGGGACCGACTGAAACACTTTAGGCAAGGCAGAGAGATTCTCTGCCGACTCGGCAGTAAACAAGAGGATTGGCCAGCACTCCCGGAACAGCTTCCCCCCTGGGAGGATTTACTGGACATCGTGGAACACAAACCCCTGGGGAAGCTCAGGAAGGGCGACACACAGCAGCAAGAGAGACTTGTAAAAGCCCACAACAAAATGGTCGGATCCTGGACAAATCCAAGTACCATACTCGCTGCATACACGGATTTTGCTCTCGGCAACGACGGCCCCGGGGCGGCAGTAGCCTGCTTTCCGGAGATCCAGGTCGCTGCGAGCACGCAACTTCCAACTAGCATGATAGTTCGAGGAGGGGAACTAGCGGCCATTCAAGTGGCCCTAGAATCTGTCCTGGAGAACTCCACCACCAGACCAAAAGAAGTACACATCTTTTCCGACTCTAAGAAAGCAGTCATAGAATGTAAAAAAGTCAACAGCCCGTGCCGAAGGGTGAGGGAAATAAAGAAAATTGCCGCTCGTCTCCTCTTGGAGGGGCCGAAGACTATCATCAGCTGGGTTCCGGGTCACGCCGGAATCCAAGGTAACGAAAAGGCACATCAGCTTGCTCGCGTCGCCGTTATCTCCCTCCGCGAGCAATCCGCTATGCCCTCACACCAGCTGGACCACGGATACTCCATCGCTTGTAATCAAGCACAGGAGTCCACGGACGAAAACAACTACGACCCCGGTGAAGAAAAGCTTCGCATCAAAGAGCAATACAAACATCGCCTGTGGGAAAGCCTGCCCTCGGATCCAGATCCCCTTCCAGGGGGATTAGGACGAAGAGGACGAGTAATCCTCACTCGCATACAAGCCAACGCCAATCCCACTCCGGCCCGGATTGCCCGGTAGGGTAAAGGACGATCAGGCACATGCGTAAAATGCAACGGAACAGCAAAGGCGGACACTGTCCACCTTCTATGGAACTGTCCATACTACAAGGACTTGAGGACAAAGCACAAGCCCACAAACATCACATCGCTGGAGGAATGGGTGCGCCCACCTCCAAGACCACCAGACAACGTGAACGTTCTGAAGAGTCTCTTGGACTTTATCTTTGAGGCGAAACTCGATGTTCACATGTAGTGTATATAGTATGTAGCATAGTGCCAAGAGTGTCCAGGTCGCCGTCACCACCGACACCGCCCTTATTCCTCACCCCTTAGTTTATAGCCAATAAACGTTTTCAATCAATCCTAGAGCAAGGAGCTCGCGCTTGTAGCCTTTCCTTCGGTACAACACAAGGTGAAACAGAGTATAGATGGTCGCTCATTTCACCTATACTCTGTTTTATACTTAGTGTAGAACGCTGTCAAAGCTGCATGCGCGAGCATGGAGTTTTATCTCGCAGGTGAAGCCACAGGCTCGCGCCAGTAGCTTTGACGGTAGTAGTAGTAGTTTATTGTAAAGTGAAAAGGGGGTAGAAGCAAGGCGAAATGTTAGTCTCCCTGTGGTGGGGTCAGCTTTATCGCCTTGCTAGGGGGGTAGGGGGAACCAAGAGTGGTTGTAGGAGATGTGGCATAGCAAACACTATGATACACTATGATACACTATGTTACACTATAATACACTATGACACACTATTCACAGTGTGATACAATATTAAACAAAATGTGTGGCTAATTTTGATCTTGGTCTTTTCCTCACGTATTACAGGTTGCTATAGCCTGCGGATTTTAAATAGTCAAGCAGTGCTCTTAAAGCTTTTGTTCTCGAATGCCGCGAACCTGCGGGGAAGAGGAGTAACTTGGTGTTGCCAGCTGAATGTTAAGCTGTTTGAGGGTGGTCACAAGTGTTTCTCGGTGGTTGCTCACCGCTCTGCAATGCCAGAGAATCTGTTCGATGTCCTCCGTGGCACCACAGGCACTGCAGGCTGGGGATGTCAGGCGTTTGATGAGATGCAGTCGAGAAGCGGTTCGGGCGCAGCCTACCCTTATCCGATGAAGTAGAGCTTGTTCGAGCCTGCTGAAGCTTTTCTAGGGGATTGTGTACGGCGGTGTTCCAGCCGCAGTTTCAGGGTCAGGCTGAACTTTCTGAATGGCTTTTTGAATAAGGCTGTTTGATGAATTATATGGATGTACGGAGATTGTTGGTGTGACATCCGCATGAGCAGCACGTGCGAGAGCATCCGCAGTCTCATTTTCTTGAATGCCAACGTGGGAAGGGATCCACTGAAATTGGATAGATGCACCTTCCACAGCTGCCTTCTGCACTAGGTGGGCTATGGTGCGAGCTAGCGGAGATGCTCTTTCCAGGTTCTTGAGTTGTCTCAGAGCTGCTTGGGGGTCGGAGAAGATGACAAAGTGGTGTAGCTCCGCGTGCTTGAGAGTTTCTTGTACGGCAAGCCAGATGGCAGCAAGCTCGGCACATGCGGTGTTCAGGCAGATGTCCAAGCGACCTTTCGTGTGAACTCTGAGTTGGGGAATGCAGTAGGCAGCTGTTGCGGAATTTCCACGTATGCTACCATCTGTGTATACATGCGTTTTTCCTGCGTAGTCTGTAGTTATCAACTCTTCAGGAATAGAACGTGCTACGCAATCTGCGACCCTACCTCGCCGAGGCAGGTCAGGAATACTTTCCAGTATTTGCAGATTCGCTTCGTCACAGTGAGGCGGAAGTGTCTCTGGAACGTTAGAAGGATAGCCGATTGCAGAACGAAATGCTTCACCCATCCTTCCTAAAAACGAATTATGCCTTGCTATGATGCCTTCGATGAGTTGGATTGTATTACGTGCACTGTGTAGCCTAGTGAAATGTCGAAGCACTCGTTCTTGTGCTTGATTCCGTAGTGGGGAGTCGCCGGCTTCTACGAGTGTGGGCACATTTTGTGATGAGCAGGGCAGGCCGAGGCAGAACCTTAGCGCCGTTCGGTGGAAAGTTTCAAGAGTTGTCCATTGTGGTCTTCCTATGTCAAGTAGGGGAAGTGCGTAGAGCACTCTGCTTACAATGAGACCCCGATAGAGTGTCAACAGTGATGACTGGAACGGACCCCAGTTTTGACTCGCGATGCGGTGCAGAGCACCACATAGTTTACGAGACTCTTTCATGACGTGCTTAACAGCAGGGCGCCAGTTCACTCTGTCGTCTATAATGACGCCAAGGTATTTAACTTGTGTCCGCCTTTGAATCCGTTCTCCTTCCACGCGAAGTCTTGAAAATTCGGAACGTAATCGCCCTCGTGGTCTGTAGGTGAGTGCGCAGGTCTTAGCAGTAGACAATGTGAGGCCAGCGTGAAAGAGGAATGCCGAGGTGGTGTTGAGAGCCTTTTGGAGTTGTGCTTCAACTGTTGTTGAGAGGAGCGTCGGACCAGCACACCACAGTACGACGTCATCAGCGTAAATTGCACATTTGACTGGAAAGATACTTTCCTTTGGTAACGCAGAGGGAAGTGCTGCCATGACAACGTTGAAGAGTAGCGGGCTGAGGACACTTCCCTGTGGCACTCCTTGTGTGCACTCGCGTGGCGTACTCAAATGCCTGGCCAGTCTAACTTGGAGCGTTCGTTTGTTTAGAAAAGATCGCACAAAGGCCAGGGTCCGACCTCCTACCCCGATTAATTGCAATCTCTCTATTATTATGTCGTGAGGAAGAGCGTCGAAAGCACGATGTATGTCCAAGAACACGGCATGTAGAACATGTTTCTGTGCTTTGGCCTCTTCAAGAGATGAGGCAAGATCTCCGATGGCATCTGCTGTGGATCGACCTCTTCTGAAGCCCGAAAGTTCGTGTGGGAACGCGTTTGTATGTTCAAGCTGCCAGGTGAGACGGCGGTGGATCATCCTTTCCATTAGCTTGCAGGTGCAGGACGTCAGCGATATTGGGCGATATGAGGACAAGTCATTCGCGCGCTTTCCTGCTTTCTTGACAGCTATCACGGTCGATTGTAACCAGGCATCGGGTAGTACTCCTCTCTGCCAAATGTCTTTGAAGTAGGCTAGTAGTTTGGGTCGGTCTTCTTCGTCGATGTTTTTTAGGGCCTGGTTAGTTATACCGTCAGGTCCTGGGGCACCCCGTCGACGGCAGTTTGACAAGGCGTAATTTAACTCTGATAATGTGAAGTCGTCATCAACTGACTTTTTTGGGAAGTGTGGAATGGGAGGCATGGGTCCAAGATAAACTGCCTTTGGTGAGTTGATGTGAGCGGTGAATTCATCTGCAAATCGTTCTCTGAGGGTAGCGAATGAGATTTTGTTTTTGATGGCGATTGCTGCGAAGTGGTCTTTAGGTGGGACTACAGTGCGTAGGCATTTGACTGTCGTCCATGGGAGGCGGGATCCAGTGTCAGTGTTTAGTGAATTACTTTTCTGTTGTCATTGATGACGGCCAAGTTGTACGGTATATCTGCGAAGCTTGGCCTCAATTCGTCGTGATGTTGTCCAGTCTTGTGGTCGCTTAGAACGTCTAGCTATTCTTTGCGCTCGCCGGGATGCGGCGCGAATGTTCAAATATGTCAGGTCTGGGACTGGTTTTGTTGTTGGGAGTGTTATTTGTTTAGTGGCGACTTCGAAGGCGGTGGTTATGGCCTCCTCAATTGCTGGAGGATTTTGGCTTGTTAATATCGTGCTAAGGGTTACGCGATAAACATCCCAGTTGGTAATCTGATGCGTTCTGATCTTCCGTGGGATGGCCGTGATGGGGAGGAGCAAGATGGGCACGTGGTCACTTCCCCATGTGTCAGGTTCTGCATTCCAGACCATCTGTATTTCGGATGATGCGAATGTTAGATCGAGAACACTGTCTGTTTTAAGGAGAGGACGAATGAATGTTGGCGATCCGTTGTTGAGGCATCTTAAGCCTAGATCTTTCGTTACATCAATGAGCGCATTTCCCCTTTGCGTGGTTGTGTCACTTCCCCAAACAGGGTGATTCGCATTAAAATCTCCGCACCATATAATTGGCCCAGGACAGCGTTTTCTGATCTTTCTCATTTCATCGGGATCCCATGGTTGATGAGGACGTATGTAGCTTGAGACAACAGTAATATCATGCTTGTCCATTCTTATTGTTACGGCTGTATGTTCATCGTATAGAGTGTTCAAGTCGCTAAGGTCGATTTCCATTTGCTTGAGGTGACTCTGCACGAATATAGATGCCCTAGACTTCCCGTCGAGGTGCGGTGTCTTACTGTGATATTGGACGTATGGGGATAATCGATGAGGTCCTGGTTGCACATACTTTTCTTGAAGAGCAAGAACATTTGGTTGAAGCTCCAGGAGGCGGCGACGAAGTTCGGCAAGTTGAGGTCGAAGAGTATTAACATTCCACTGGATGATCGATGGAAGCATCTTGATACGACCTGGCGCGAGCGGCGCGCGCGCAGGGGATCCTGCAGCGTTGCTCTCAGGCATCGCAGTGTTGAGACTTTTTCACGATTCCTACGATAGCTGTCTCAAAGAGCATCATTCCTTGTAAAATTGTCTTCAAGGTGCTTGGTGGCATTTGTGCAATGGCGCTCCGCAGTGCAGAGAAGATGAAGCCTATTATGCTATCGGCGGATGTGGCTGATTCTTGCGCTGGCTCCTCAAACACACGTCGACCAGAAAGTACATCGCTGTATGCAAGGTTTTTCTTTGGTCTAGTCTGGGTCATTTCTTCTTGGTTCTTCTTCGCATCTGACTTTTCTGAGTTTTCTTTATCAGTGGATGGAGAACGTTTAGAAGGGATATTCATTGACCTCGATGTAGCTCCTTTTGACGAGTCCTTCTTAGGTTGATTTTTTCGTCCTGATTGCGCATGAGAACGATCTGCTTGCCTTGTTTCTTTTTGCAGCGCAGGATATTCTTCTTGTGCTTCAGGCAATTCGCGTTGCGTTTCAACAAGCTTTGGTCCATGAATGAAAGATTTTTTCCTTGAAAGCGCTGCCAGGCGTACTTTGCAATTTGCATAAGAAGCAGGATGGTCACCGAGACAGTTTGCACATTTGGTGGGAAGTGTGCCAGGGCATTCTTTGGACGAGTGTGGATCTCCACATCTTTTGCATTTTGTTTTCCCCTTGCAGTAATTTGCAATGTGGCCGAGGGCCTGGCAGTTGAAACATCTTGGAGGTGCTTCAATGTACTCGGTTACCTCGTGCCGTGTGAAGCCGAGGTTGATTTTGTCCGGTCGCTCGTTGTTTGGACGGAATGTTAGAACTACTCGGTCGGTTGGTTGGGCAACATCTGTTGCATTTTCGCGTCGCTGGTAGAGCCGACGAGCGGCAATCACACCGGTTGGTCCCAGAAATTCGTTAAGGTCATTATCAGTGTACCACTTTGGTACCCCTTTGATGAAACCGAAGTTTTGCATGTACGCTTTGGGTATTGTTGCTTGTACTGGGATTCCACAGAGGGAGTGCACTTTGAGAAGTCGATGCACAGTCGGTACTTCTGATACATCAAGTAAAAGACCTCCCCTCGCTGTAAAACGATGTCTCACGATGGGCGCGCCAGCAAGTGTCTCTACTTCAGCAGACAATGTCAGCGGGTTTTGTTGCTGCAACCGCTTGTCCTCCTGCACGGGCGTTAGAAGGACTGGGACCCCTGTCGTCCTCTGTCGACGATGTTGCACTAAGGTGAACTCAGAGTCATCTCCGGCTTCCGTCTCTTCCATTTTTTCGGGATGGTCGTTTACAGATATCCTCATCATCACCGTCTCCCTTACGTCGTTTAGTTTGGGGGCTTACTTGTGTTCCATTGTAGGTATGGTCTGATTCGGTTATATCCAAGGTCGGGGCTGGGGGATGTCCATCGGCACAGGACATACCAGGTGTACCCCTGCCTCGAAAGGCCAAGGTTGACTTGAATGGGCGTCTAAAATTATTCGTATTGGAAAATTGAAACAGAAGAAGAAAAAATGGCGACCTAGTCAGATAGGATTCTTCTTCCTCCTCGCTTTGACGGCGTTGTACACTAAGTATACAACGGAGTATATGAACTCAACAGTAACGTGTATGTGATCACGAAATAATATTTCTACGTTTCTATATCTCTGCTAAGTCTTTTTCAATCGTCTTTTTCGTCGTCTTTTCAATCGTCTTTTTCAATCGTAGAAAAGACGTGTGGCGAGATTTGTACTATCAATGTAGTCCCGTTTAAAATTCGTGATCGTCCAAGATGGCGTACTGCATCTTTTTATTTTCTTTTTTCATCATCTCTTCCCTGCGAGGCTATCCTGACAAAATAAATGTTAATAAAGCTTGTTAATAATTGTTAATAAAGCTAGCAGAAAACGCCGTGCATTTTCTGCTACGCAAGTGAGCGACAGCGCGTCCTCTTCTTTTTAGCGATACCGCGGAAACGGCTAACGGTGGCGTAGAAGTCGCTGTCGTGCTGACGACCTGCTGCGCTTCTTTCAGCGGTTGCAGGAGTGTATACGCGCGGCGCAGAGCGGTTTTTCCGGTCGCTCCGGTCACAACGGACGAAGTTGTAGCTGACGCGCTCGTTGCAAGTGCTCGAATTACAGTTTCAAGTTTCAAGTTGGGTTGCTTTATTTCTCTTCATACGAGAAAAGAGGGAGGAGGAAAAAAAGCAGTACAAAACTGCTTGACAGTGCCCTCTCCTCCCCGAACAGCAACAGCAGAAGAGGCACTCAAAACAAAACCGCTCTCAAAAGTACACAATCAGATTTCTCACGAAACTAGTAAAGATAGTGTGCGTTTGTTGAAACAGTTTTCAATTGTAATATTCAGCGATAAAAAATAGTTTAACATTTTGGGTAGCTGGTAACTCACCATCTGATTTCCGTAGTTTGTTCTCGAGCGCGGGACCGTCCAGGCGTCGGCATGGCGGGTGGAGTTCGAGGTGTTTTGTGAGTGAAGGGACGAAAGAGAAAGAAGGCTATTTCCCGAGTGGTTTATCGCTACTTTATATGCTAGGGCAAGTTTATACTCATAATAATTCGTGATTGGAACAATTCCTAATTTATTTAATAACGGTGCCGTGAGGCTGTCATGTGCTTCCTTGCACAAAATACGAATGACCTTTTTCTGAAGTATATGAATACGATGAATATTTGTAGAAGTTTTATTTGTCCATACCAAGAAACAGTAATTAAAGCAAGAGTAGAATAAAGAGTTATGAAGAAGTCGTAGTACAGACTGGGCTAAGGGTTTTCTATGCTTATAAATTATACCTACCTCCTTCGATAGTTTTTTCACTATCATCTGAACTGTTTCATCCCATCGCATGTATTCATTAAACATAACACCAATAACTTTGACATTCTGCGCAATTTCTATACCACGTGAGTCTAAGGAGAGAAGCTGATTTCCGCTAATTTTTACCCCCTGTGACCTGAAGACAACAGCTTTCGTTTTATTACTATTTATCACTAAAGAGTTCAAGACTGTCCACGTATAAAGCTTTTTCAGAGATACATTACCAGTCTTCATAATGTCCGAAATATCGGACCGTGCAAAAAATATACTAGCATCATCTGCATAAATTATCATGTTTGCTTCATCGTCAATGTTAGCTACGTCGTTAATATACAGGTTAAATAAAATAGGCCCTAAAATGCTGACTTGTGGAACACCTGCACTAAGTTTTCTAGACTCAGAACGTTGGCAATTTATTACAACACTTTGAAAGCGAAAGTAAGTAACTCTCGAGTACTTTCAGAGCTATTCCCCGAGTACCAGAAAGTTCCAGTTTTTGAAGGAGAGTTTTATGATTAATACAATCGACGGCTTTTGAAAAATCAATAAAGATTCCCAATGTAAGAAGTTTATTTACAAAATTGTTTCGAATTATCTATTTTTGGTTTAGTAACGCTAACTCTGTCGAGTACCCTTCCCGAAACCTGTACTGTCGGGGACTAAGAATTAAGCGTTTCTAAACAAAAAGTGTAAAGTCTTTTATGTATGATTTTTTTCCAATCCTTTTGAAAATATTGGTAAAATGGAGACTGGCCTCTAATTACTAAGGTGATTCCTATCCCCTGCTTTATATATGACAGAAACCTTTGCTATCTGAAGTTTACGCGGAAAACACCAGTTTCGAGACATTCATTAAATATATGAGTTAAAATACAGGCAATAGACTCTATACACCAACACAGTGTTTACAAACAAAGCCCGCTTTGCCCACACAAGGTGTGGGCACTGCGCCTGCGCAGAAACCGCATTCGGGAGGAGTGCAGCGTTAGCGCATGCGCAGTAGCGACAGCAGCGCCACCACACTGGCGTGACGTCAGCGAGCTGAGTTGGTCTATAACATATTTAATGGCTTTATTTGAATGTCCGGAGAATCATAACTTTTGCTGTTTTTTAGACTTATAAAAATTGAAATAACTTCTTCCTCTCCAGTTGGAGCGAGAAATATGCTATCAGAAAGAATTTTTACATATTTTGAAGCTTCAACAGAGTGAACGCTTCGAACTAAGTCGACAACAAACTCTTTGAACGCGTCTGCAAAAAATTTACCTTTTTTTAATATCCCCCTCAATCGTAAGTTCGGTTGTTTCTCCAAACTGACGTCCTTCATGTAATATCGAATTTAACTTCTACCACAAAACATCCGTTCTTTATTTATCCCGAAAAAGCAAAAAAAAAAAAAAAAAATAGTATGACTGCTTGGCCTGCCGTAGCTCACTTGTTATCTTATTTCTTTGCCTCTTAAAACTTGACTATACAATCCCTTGTACACATAAATTTTCTATAGAGTGCATCTTTTTTCTTCATAGTTCTTAATATTTCTGCTGCGATCCATGGACATTTCTACACTTTTTATGAACTATATGCTTTTTGCACTTAAATACACGATTAAATATATCTCAAAACATTTAAAGAAAACTCTCGTATGCCTCGTCTGCCGACACCTTAGAGGTAATAAACCGAAACGAAAACAGATGCCTGTTCGGCATTCAGTGAACATTAAAGGTTTAATGTAAACGTTATTTGGCAAAAGTAAAAAGGTAATTTCATGGTCTATTTAAGCTGGCTAAAGAAAATTTAATGGTCGAATGTCCATAGTTTTAACTCACATTTCTTTATTGCCGGTTAAAAGAATTGAATAGGATGCGCTCGCTCGCCCCGAGTGAGCGCCTGAATGACTCTCTTCCACTTTCCTACCTCTGTATTGCTAAGAAGAAGGTTGCGGGTCTATTAGCGGCGAGATGTTTTAGTGGCGCCCTCCTATGGTTACCTTTCGTGACGTCATTACCTTGCGAACAACAAGTTCGATGGTGTTTGTAAGGAGCATGGTGGAAGCTTGAAATCAATGCGCTTTTAAAGCAACACTATACCAACACCGTCGAAATTGAAGTTCTTCCATTCCTCTTATTTCTGTCGATGAGAAATCCTTTGCTGACGTCATAGTCAGCATTCGGCCAATCGTGGAAGGCCGACCACAGCGACAATTTCGATCGCGCACGTCGCCAATAGCCTAGGCGACATAATACTACAGTGTGCTAGAATACTTGGGTAGTGTTGAGACCGGAGCGGCTCGGCAACAGGAGCTCGTGAGGGCGCGTGTATTGACAGTTCATGGCGGCGCTGTAGTCGAGTTATCCAGAAAAAATCGCGCAGCCCGCCTTTTTCTTTTCTCACTTTGAGCGGTGCACGTGTCGGTAGCACGATTGTATACACTCCGTTTCACCTTATGTTGAACCGCAGCGAAGGCTAGAAGCGCGAGCTCATAGCGTTGGCAGCTGCCCTTGGTGCACGAGAGCTTGTGCCGCCGAGATGTGCCATAGAGCGAGGAGCTCGCGCTTGTAGCCTTTCCTGCGGTACGACACAAGGTGAAATAGAGTATAGTTCCGTGTGTTTTTCACCTCGAGCGGTGCACGTGTCGGGACCACGATTTCATAGTTCCGTGTGTTCGATCGTAATATGCTTTGAATCTTGTGTCTTCTGATTTTGCGAATGGTGAACGCGTAAGTGTAGCGCCGAAATGCCGTCGGCGAAACGGCGACAGAACTCTTGCTGCGCACCTGGTTGCCAAACGGGCTGCATCCGAGTGAAAGGCGTGAGAACGACGTCCCTTTTCGGCGTTCCAAAGGAAAGTGCCACGAGAGATGTTTGGGAAAGGAATCTGCAGCGATCGGACAAGCGCCTTGAAGAAAATTGAGCTGTCTGCGCGCCGCACTTCGAGCCCCGCTTAATCCTTCGAGACTACGTCCACATCAGTGTTGGACCAAATACTCGATAAAAGTATTTAAATTAAGTTACTAAATGCCTGCTTCATAAAGTATTCAAAATACTACTCAAGTTACTTTCACTGTAAAGTATCTTGAGTAGAGTACAAATACTTAGAAATGTATTTCAGTTACTTTTGAAGATACTTCCGCATTGCTTAATTTATATCGACGTCATTGACAACGACAATCATGCAGCTACGCAAATCTGGGTTACCAGAATGGTTTATTAGCACGCAACAACACAAAACGGGGGAAAAAAAAAGTATCGTAGGGCTATTTTATGCAGTCCGACTCTAAAGAGCAAAATATTGTCACGAATGATAAATAATGAGGCGGCGAATAACTAAAGAAACTAAACGTTTAAGGGGGCAAACTTGTTCCCAAAACAAAATAGAGAAAGGCTAGCGTCGCAGGCGTCGATGTCGACGAAACAGCAAGATCGACCGCTGGGGCGAGACTGACTCCGGACCGCCACTCGGAGCACCTTTTGTACCCGCGTGGGTATCTGGAACATTCGGCGTAGAAAGTTCGGCGCGTAGAACATTCGTAACTCGATCAGACGACAACATTCTCGAAATTACCAGAATGTCAAGTTGAAGGAATAAATAAAAGAGAAGACGGCTTTCCGGTATCGAACCCGGAGCCTCCGCGCGAGAGCGTCCGCGCGAGAGCCAAGCGCGGTAACCATTCGGCCATGCGCTGGCTCGGCAACGCGCGTGGCAATATCACTGATAGATGTTACAAAACATTTCTGGGACAACAAGAAAGAGGTCATGGGGAGGAGATCAAACCGTGGCGCCCCAAGCGGTTAACTTTAGAACTAGATGGATGGGGACAACAAATACAATGGCTCAGCGCTCGGCTGACTTAACCGAACGCGGCGTCAGCGTTCGACTGGAGTTCGTGTTCTCCGGTGAGGGGAAAGAGGGGCTCTTTTGTTACCACTCCGGCCTGCATGAACAATGCAGCATGCACAGTGCCCAGCTCAGCACAAAAGCCCAAGTGAGTCAAGTTCGCATCCCCTGACGACTGCTTTCGGGGGAGATCCGGCACTTAACGTCACTTCACTAATTGTTTGTATTTTTTCATTACTGTGCCTTGCGCTCTATTAAAAAAAGATGACACGAACATGCCCACAAGGCCTGTGGGCATGTGCACAGGCCTTGTGTTGGGTAAACACCGGGGTGTGGGGGTGACAAACGGTTCAGAGCGCTTCGCCAATAGTGATATCGCTGAATATCACATCCCGCGGCGCACCTTAGACGCATCGTTTAACTACAATCCATATTTCCTATACTGGGAGTTCACTATAAACGAACTTGGGACACGGATATGAGTGAATGAATAACAAAGAGAACCTACATAATAGCCACGGCAGTGGTCGAACCTTCTTCAAGTAGGTTGCGTTCAGAAAAGCACTCAACGTCGGGGGACACTTTGTTGGCATTTTGAGAGTCATCCAGGTCCTAGTTCGTTTCCTGTACTGTTCTCTGCTTATCAATGTTCGCTTACAAACAGTGTTCGCGAGAGCAATAAGTGCCGGACTGACAACACAAAGAAAAGAACAAAAAAAAAAAAACCTGGACGTTTTGCCTTAGCAGGGTCAAATATACAAAAAGCGAAACAAAAATGTGTACTTTTTTGTGTGTGTCCACTTCTCATTTTCTTCTATTTGTTATTTTCTTGACACTCAAGTCTGAATTGTTCTCGTTGGTGGTTTCCCGGTCTGCTTGCACCTCAGGGTCAGGGTGGCATCTTTACTTCCGAAAAACCACACCTTTTGTTTGAGGATTTTTTTGGGGGAAACTTTATAGAAACAAAAGGCGCCTTTGGGAAGGCGAGGGGAGAACCTTCATTGTACGAACTTTGGGCTGAAATATGAGTCACAGTCGGCAAAAAAGCGATATTTTCACGAGCTCAGTTGAAGTCACCGTAGCTAATCGGAGCTAGCAACAGGATTCGGTTGCTCACGTTTGCTCGTGCCACGCCCACCGAAAAACTCGGAAAATGGCGGAATGTCAAAAATGTATTTAAGATAATGAGTAGAAGATACTCGGAATTGTAATTAAAATAGAGTATTAAATACTCTACATCAAAGGTATTTGCAAGATACCAAGATACCCCAAAAAGTATTTAAGATACAGTATCTTGAGTAGAGTATTTGAGATAGGCACAAGTCTGGTCCACATCATCGGCGGAAAGGAAGTGAGGATCCCTCGTGGACACCCAGCGCTTACGCCAGACGTGGTGCCGACTCTGCTGCCAAGTGTACCCCAGGACCTGAGTGGTGATCTCCCGCAGGACGAGAGGGAAGGAAGCGGAAGGCAAGTCAACCAGAGCCCATCGTTGCAAAGCGTTCGGGGCTCGCTCGGGAAATTGAGCGTCACCAGTGGTGAACAGCGAAGCTCCTGCCGTGTTCCCACAAGGCATCGATTGCGACGCACTAGGCTCCCTGAACATGCCAACTCCCTACTGGGCTGTTCACAAGTTCAGCAACTTCGACGGTGTTACTAATTTGGAAACTGCTCTTGAGCCGAAGTCTCACAAGATCAGCATCGAAAGGGCTGTGTTCATTTGTTTCGACAACCTACCTGATGTGGTATGCCAAGCATACCTTCAGGGCCTTGTATGCGCTGCACATTGTAACCATGTATTTCAGTGCTGTGCTGTAAACTATTACAACTTTTACATTGCCTTATTTACGTGTGCTGATGTTTCCTGGTCTAAATGATGTGAAATAGTTGCTTGTTTCCTTCTTCGAATCTTATAAAGCATTACTTTTTCAGCCCACGTTGTCTCAGTTTTTGGACTTGAGTTCACTGTTTAAGCGCGCGATAAAAATTGTCACGGCTTATAAGCCATTTCTTAGAAGTGAACGTCGGGTGGTCCTCGGATGGTCGTGGCAGCCATGAAGAAATATAAGATTATCATCTCTTTGCGATCGTTGCTTGGGTGGTTTGTCGCATAAATGAATACAAGAATGAGTGACAAGTGAAGCGAGCTGATTAAGGTCAATAAAAAGAAGACGGGCAGAAACGAAGACAAAGAAGTTAACCTGGGGTATTAAAACATACTAAATCAATCTCGGACTTTAGTATGTGCCGTTTCGTTCCATTATAAAATAAGATAGGAAAAAAAAAAAAAAACTGCTTCCAAGTTTTAGATAATAATAATCATAATAATAATAATAATAATAGTTTTATTGGCTCAGGAGAGCCGTGGCACCGCGGAAAGGCGACAGCCCGTACCATGGAGGCTCGCGGTGCCACGTCTAGTGATGATGATTATGAGATGATATGTACAAGGGGAGGACGACAAGGGTAGATATCCCTTTCAAATATCTAATGTTCGGCCTTTGCGACCAAGGAAATGGGCATTTCATTTAAAATGCTCACCATCCAACGAACCGAAAGTCGTAGCTAATTCTACGCTGAAGCAACTTGCAATCCGCTTCTTTAAAGGGGTCATGAAACGAGTTTCCTACTTCTTCCTCCTTAGCTTTAATCCTCAACTCAAATGCGAATTGTGAAATCACGTCGCCGTGACATTCTTGGGCACCGGTGCGATGACTCTAGCTTCCACTGTGCGTTTTAGGCACACCATAGAACTTGTCATTCCCCAGTGACGATAAGTTCCGTCAGGGCACTCATTGGCCACGAACGCGAATCCGAATATTCGTCGACGCATTTATTGTTGACGAGCGCATACGTCCGAGTGACGCAGTTCTCGTGTCCAATGCGTGAGCTTTGCTCGGCTGACGTCAGGTTGGCACCGCTGACGCGCTTTTTGAACCGCGGATGTATCATAGTGAAAAGGCGGAAAGCTTTCGAAAGAAAGAAGGTACAAAATAGTCCGCTATATTTTCAGATGTTCGTACCGAAAAGCTGGCTGTTGACTTTCCAGCCTCTTTCTTTTGGCCAACTAAACGATATGCGATTAGTAAAGTCCCAATTTAAAATCATTTATCCCAGCCCAAAATTCGTTTCATGGCCCCTTTAAAGTCGCAATTGTTTTTATGTAAAGAAAGGGTAATGTAGCTTGTACCGTCCAATACACTGAAGCCTCATGTTGCTAACGATCGTGCCGCAGCGTAATTGATGCCGCGGTACGACCGCTGGCAGGTCGTAGCTGTATCAGAAATCCTATGTGCACTCCACCAAAGCGGCACCAAAGATTCATATTTTCGTGTGTGCAGCCGCGCATGCGCACACCTTCTGGATAACGCGCAGGGTGTCGACACCTGTCGCGATCAATACCACGCGCTTCAGGCGAACCCCTCCGGTCCCAACACTACCCAAGTATTCTAGTACACCGTAATAATACATCAATGAGCCGGCTAAAAACAAAACTTAATGATCGCGATTTTATAGCTTTAGCTATAAAATCGTGATTTTATAGCTTTAGAGACATACATTCCTCTATAGCTGGCTAAAGCAAATTGAAATTGAAAACACCATTAAGTCGGCTAAAAAATGCAATGGTATCGATCCTATAGATATAGGGACATACACTACCCTATTGCCGGCTAAAGCATATTCAATAGTCGAGAATTCATTATATTAGGGAAATGCATTTTTCTATCGCTCGCAAAAGGAAATTGAATAGTCGCGAGTCTATAACTTTCTGGACGCATATTTTTCTATGCCCGGCTATAAAAATCTCAATGGTCGAAATTCTATAACTTTGAAGACGTAGATTATTCTGTAGGTGACTATAAAATTATGCTTTCTTAAGGCTGACCACAGAGGGCCATATACGGTGATAGCCCACTACGGGATTTTCTATAAACGCTATAGTCCATTTTCGAATGGGTAGGTGGTTACGCTAATTTCAAAAATCTACGGGAAGTGTATCAGCGTGAAAGTGCGGGCCGAACGGGTATCAAGAAGTTATGATAGCACATAAGTCGATTTAGTGTACTTTTGTGTTATCAAACGAACTGTCCGTAAGGTATATAAACTTACATGATGCCCTTACCCAGTTCTTACGCTATTTGAGATCTTGCTTAAATTGAAAAGAAATAATAAGATTTATTTTTACTGGGATGGTTACAACTAGCTACGAAACACACTCTCGTATTGCGTGCCTGCAAAAAAAAATTCGGAATCTCGAACCGATCATGTTAGAGTCCAAAAAATGTATCCTTCATTTCAGTGCACGTCAACCTAAAAATGAAAAAAAAGAGAGTCTGACTCTGCTTTGATATGATGTACAAAGAGATATTTCTCTCGTCGTATTTTTTAGCAGAGATCTCTTATTTTCGTCAAATCTCATATCGCACGCATATACAATTTATTTTATAAATATAATGAGTTTTCTTGGACCTTTCATATTATCAAAAAAAGCGCGGGATCAAAATCATGTCATTATGCAAAGAATTTAGACTGTTGCGTCTACGACATATTTAAGACATACCGCATGTGTTCGTCCTCTGCAGCAGCAGCTGCAGCGCAGGTATCTCGAGTCGTCTCGAAGATCGGAAGTTGCCGTCGCAAATATAAATGCGAAAGCATTAACTATCCCATGGGGTGAAGCCGGCGTCGTCTGTAGCCCTTGTCTGTAGCAGCAAAAAACGGCACCTGAATCCCCATTAGCTGAGCGAAACGGTACCTTAATTTCCTTTGGCCAGAAGCACAGCAAAGCAGATGCTTCACCACGGACGCCGGTGGGTGCTCAACATCAAAGCGGCCGGACGCGCCTCAGAAATAAAACACAAAGAAAAGCCCAGCAACGCAGATGCATCGTCACGGAAGCCGTGGAGCCGGCGGGGTTCGCCGCGCGTGCGCAGTGGAGAGCCTGATGTCACCGTCGGAGCGCCGTGTAAAACAAATATGCGGCTCGCTGCTTGTAGGAATGCGCTGCCTGTAGGAATGCTTCATTCCTAAACGTAAACATTCTTAAAGGGGTTATGACACGCCAAAAATAAAATATGAGACTACTATAGCGTTTGGACCCAATGTATGTACCTATAATCCTGCTAATGTTCTTTTGAAACTGGCGCGATAGTTTCGTGGATAAATCGATTTATATGCGGGTCCCTCGGAGGGGCGAATCCGGGCAGAGCTGGAGTCTGGCTACGTAGCCAGCCTCTAGTGCGGTGTCTCCTTGCACGAACTCACAGACTTGGCCCTCTTTGCGTCTCGAGCTTCAGCTTCCTGGTTTGCCTTCCACATTTCGAGCATGCGGTCCGTGACGATTACGTATATGGCATCGCTCGCCTTGTCAAAGTGTTCGACATTGATTGCAGAAGCGATGAGAGTGATTGCAATCAATATAGGTTGGAAGCTATTCATTTTGACTGCGACCCGCTGGCGACCAGCTTTAGTGACGACGAGTTACGGACGAACTCGCTGTGGTCACCGTCGTCCGGGAATATCTCGCAGGTGCATGCAGGGTGGAAGGTCAACGGGCCGGGGGCGAGAGTGAGAATAGCGTTCGGGTTACCGAGTTGCGTGAGCGGTTTCGATCGTACCGCGGCGAGGAGAGCTTGGGCGATCATGGGGGCGCCTAGAATGAAAGAGCGCTCATGGTCACGTGGTTTATGGACACCAAGGTGTGACTAACTTGGGCAGTGTTGCCTGGTCGCCAGATGAAAATGATAAAAATTCATAAATTGAATATTGCAATCACCAGAGCTCTAACAATCGCGTAACTTGGCGTATATTCTGAGTAGCCTATGAGCATTCCATTTCAAGAATAATCTATCCGTGTAATTCTCGTGTCATAACCCCTCTAAGTGTTCCTTTACCGAATTTTCTTTTTCATAAACAGTCGATTCTTGACATACTCTTGTCACGGTAAGTATCAGATCTAGGCTAACAACATCTATAATTTTCGGATGTTTATGGTGCATTCACACGGCGGACACGCCCCACGGACAAGATCCTACGAAATCGGTGACATCACAAGCATTTTTGTGGTTCAAAATCCGCCAAGTTCCAGGAAAAAAAAACAAAACAAAAACAGCAACAACAAAACAACAACAACAAAGCATGCAAAATTCATGAGCTCTTTGCGGACCATAGGAACGTATCCGGGGACGAGTCCGCGGACCTGTTGAATGTTGTGTATCACGTGGAAAAACGTCATAAAATAGGTCCGCGGACCTGTCGTAACACGGTTATTGAGATTTTATCCCGTTCAACTGCCGCTTTTTCTTGGTTCGGCGAGGTCCGTCCAAGGTCCGCGGACTCGGCGAACTCGGAAGGAACCGATCGAGCCAATCTGCTCGCGCGACAACTGATGCATAAGTCGTCGTGTTTTTGTTGTTTTCTATGGACCACGTTCAGCAATTCTTTATATAGCTATATACCCTAGTTACACAAGCGCTGTCAACTGTTATTAAGCCAAAAGCACCTGACTCAATCGCGATCGGCCGGCGTTTCACGGCGGCGCCAACTGTCATTGAGCCGCGAACGATCATTTACCTGAACTGAGCTTGACTACCTCAGTTAACTGGTGGGGGTTCGCCGCAATGCCACCCATGACCAGCGCCAACGAAGCACTTACTATTGTGGAAGATTGGGGGAGGTATCTAGGAAGTATCGTAGCAGCAAATATTGTCAAAAGAAGTACGATTCGAGGCCAGAGCTGCCCAATAACGATCACGGCACGTCGCAGAAGCCCACGCTCGGCGAGCGCGGCCACTGTGATTTCGGCGCCGATAAGGCTTTCGTTATGTCTCTGTTGCCTAAATTCACGCGAAAGGTCCTAATCATCGTTTCTTTACTCTAAAAAAAAGTTAATTGTATTTTGTATTAAATATTTTGCCATAAATAAAAAGTGCAAATATAACTCATTTGCTCCACTTAAAAAAAAAGTAATGTGACATCAGTTTTGGTTTTGTCTCGGTTTCAACTGGAATCGAATGTTTGGGTTGTTAGGTCTATGTACCGTGGAACACCTGGTTGCGGTGGGCTAGGAGGGGGAGGTGTTACGATCGCGCTTGCGGAAGTGACTCAGTGATTCAGCATGTGGAGCTGCGGTGGTTTATAGCGGGTCGGAGGGTCACCGGTAAGTAATGCTCCTCGATGTGTTTGCGTTTTTGCATGAAGCGTCAAATCCGCCAGTGCACGAAACCCGTGTATCGCGCGGCCCTTGGAAGCAGATGGCGGCGGAGCACTGAAATGGGCGGCCCTTGGAAGAAAATGGCGGTGGAGCACCCACTGGTTGCATGTGTCTTGCCCGTTTCCACAACAATGGTTGGCGGTACTTGTAAAAAACGCCTTTATCAAAGGGCTTTATTAATAAGTGGTGCCACCCTGCACTATACCGGGAAGTTGAAAGAAGAAGTAAACCGAAAGGCTTCACCTGTTCACCACTGCAGTCTGTGTTTACTGCGTCGAGCTCAATATACCGTGCCCAATTTCGTTATGACTAACATGAAAAGGTTCATTATGCGGCGATTCACGATTGTGACTAATGGTGAATTCCTTTTTGTGTTAACACTGCGGATGAATGCCGTTGTGGCGCTACTGCGAGCAAAAGAATTGGGGTTGTGTGAATATTTAGACAGCGTGTAGTTGGTCAGCCGTTTCAAAGTTGGGACGAGTCACTCGCTGTAGATGAGCAATTTAGCGAGTGCAGTATACAACCGCTAGCCTGGGGTCTTTAACGGGCACCACGCAGTAGTGATACACGACCGCACGCCGGTACGATGCTCATCCAGATCGAAACGGCCAGGGGTGGGGATTGAACTCAAGATCCCTGGGTTCTGCAGTGCGAGTTTTCGCTCCAAGTGCTCCGAGTGGGTGTGCGCTGGCCCACTCGGCCACCGATCCCCCCTCTACTGCGAGCATGTCGATGATATCGCTGCATGCTCAATAGTCTTGCCATTTTCTCCCACTGGACGAAGCGAGCGATTGCCACATCTTCCCTTCCAGCCCACCATAAACTGCTAACACCGAACTTAAAGCGAATTTGGGTGGTCGATTGACAGCTAGTCCTTGCCAGCGGCCCCGCCCACCAAAACCGCACCAGCGGCGCACCACGTGACCCTCTCCCCTCGAACACAAAGGGCCGGCAACTGGCGTTTTCGTTGGTCTGGGTGGCCTGCGAGTTTTTTTAACTTCTTCGTGTATTTTATAATTAGGGTTCCGTGTTTTCGGAGTTTATTTTTCGTCAAATTCGGAGGGTGTTTCTCGGAGTTTATTTTTTGCCAAAGATTCGGAGTTTATCGGAGTTTATATTTGTTTGATTCCCAATTCTCCAAAATTCGGAAATTAATTTCGCAGTGTTTCCTATTAAAAATAATAAATAATAACAGGATGCAAACGTATGCCAGATAAAAAATAAAACACGCTTGTATCAATTAAGAGTTCTTCAGTTAAATTTGGCGTTGGTGTCATTGGCAATGCTAATTTGTCCCACGACAAAAGTTGCACACAAGTGTGGCTTCGATAAACGTCGATACCTTAAAATCAATAAACTGCCGGAGGTAGCCGCAAGGAAGCTCGTAGTCATCCCATCAATCTATCCCGCAGCCGCGCGAGGTGGAGTGGTTAAGGATGTAATAGAGGAGTTTCCCCTGCCCCTCTTCCCTATTTTATGCAATCTCTATGGTCCATATCTTTCACTGTTACAGAAACATACCCTTTCCTTTTCCTAAATCCCAAAATCCCATGGCCCAAACTGGAAACCAAAAGAGGGGCTTTTGTCGTGACACGAATGATACGATGACCTGTTTCCCTGAACCGTTTGACAACGGTCCGAGGCTTGAAAGATAATTATGGTGTCATTTTGCCAGGACCATTGATACTGCGCTGCTCAAATTGTAAAAAAAAAAAAACAACCTTTTTTAATTTTTTTGTTGCTGGGGGGGGGGGGGGGGGGGGCATGGGCACATAACAATTCGGGGTTTATCGGATAAATCCGAATTGACAAAAATTTTACCGGCGGGTGTTTTTCGGAGTTTTTCGGATTTATCCGAAAACACGGAGCCCTATTTATAATACAACCTGCAATCTGTATGCATCACCAACATATATTCGAATTTTGAGACGTAGGTAATCCCAAGTGACTTCACAGTATTTTTTAAAATATGGATAATATTACAGTCCGCACAGCTGACAGGTTCTTAAAGTATAAATTTAATAGGAGTGCAGATTATTAAATATGTGCGGAGCACATGTGTAAAGGCTATTTATATTTTGTTTGGATTTCCGGTGAACTGCTGCTATTTTACGATGCTCCCTAAAGGTTTACCAGCGTCCCTGCTTATATTCTATTTTCTTGTTATTACCTTTTCTGGAATCCTGAGTCTTTTCATTACGTCGACACTTTTCAAGATGTAATGCGCGTTCAGGTGTCGAGCTGCAGCACTATCAATACGTCTTTCTTTTTTATTTTTTTTACGGTGGTGTAAGAACACTATGTGTTCCAGAGCAAACTGACCTTGCGCAAGCTTTCTTTAATGTATTTTATCTTTACCTTCGTTGTTTTTGCTGTCTTTTCTCGGAGCACAAAAGGGTGTCTGTCACAATAGCTTCGTTTTCTACTCAAACCCGCTATCGGCAAGCACTGTTTCGTTTGTTTCCCTTTTACGATTCTGATATGATGATTCCAGATACAGTCTGGCAGACAAGCTGCCCGACCTCTTGGAGCTCGGGCGAAAATTGTGCTTGTAGACTGCAGGCACACGACTGAGAAGAGCCACCCGAACGGTGCGCACTGACCAGGCTTTGACCACGCGAACGCCCTTGCCGAAAATATAGAAAAATATTTTGTTGGGAAATGACCACCCGAATCAGCCATTAGTTGCACTCGATGTCAATTGGGGCATGCCAACAATCGTTTTGTCAATGATCCTTGAAACGGCTCGTGTAACGGGGGTATTACTCGGCAGTGTTATATCGAACGGTTGACACTATAGTTGACACGTTATTAAACCGAATGTGTTTTATATGCTATTTCTGATAATTACTGTCTTAGCCTCTGACGCATGTAAAGAAACTTTAAAAATCGGCGATGTTTTACGCCCCTTTTTTATTGTAAAATTCAGACATAGGTCAGAACATTTCTATACAGGAACCGACCTCGAGGGAAACAAACACCAATTCAAAATGTATTAAATACAGAAGGCAAACGTAGTTATCGAAAAGCCCAAAGCGATATTATAATACGTATTATAGTCTTTATTTTATGTGTCCACAAACAGTGCAATCTCATAGCAAGACGTAACCGTGAGTTCCAATACCACAACACAAGATCGTGTGATCATTTATGATTATGAAAAGTAGTTGTGAAACGTGGAATATACATTTTATTTTGGAAAAAAGGTGCATGTGCTTAGATTTCTCTTCCAATTTCGATTCATTAGAGCAAGAGTCTCGAACACGCGGCTCGCGTAGCCCTGGTCAGCGGCCCACTCCCCAAGTTCCAGTCTGTGACCCCCACCCTCCCCTCCCCGTCTCTCTTTCCTCAACTGTATCAATATTTGAATCTTTGTATCAATTTCGGAGAAAAGGATAGGCCACTGGGGGAACTAGGGTTACCAATCCTTTAATAAAGAAAGTCAAGACGGGGTGGGGGGTGCGTACACTAACATAGGGAGTTAGCAGCATCAGTTCTTTCCTTATTGCGGGATCTTATGGTTCCACTTCAAGATAAATCCGTTAATCCGTCGTTCCCTTATTGCTGTGGTCTCTTGAAGCCTTTACTTCTGCAGATTCTGCTGACTAAACGCTGCCCGCAACACTTTCTCTAGCTGGAGAATGTGCTTGTAAAAGTTGTCGCACTTCACGCGGAAGTTCGGCTTTACCTGCAACTCTGCCTGGACAAGTTCAACACGAATTCGTTTTCTTTTCTCCCCACAAACTCTTCATAGCCGAGAATACCGTCTCCACAGGGGCAACTGTTCACACAGGGAAAGCTGAAGAGCACTTGTTCCAAACTTCTTATCTCAGCAACGGTGAAAACATGCGATGAGTGCAGCACAAGGGAGGAGAAGGGTAGAGTCACTAAATAAGCTACGCTTTCAGAGTACCGCATTCCTTTTCTTTGGCATTTTGCCGACAATACAGTCGCTCCATTCAACAATATTCTGGTTCGCCGCGGCATCATTGGACAGCGGCAGTCACGTGAGTCGCTATCATCATCATCGCGTTTTTTCAACACCATCATCTTGGGTCCAGCGATCCACTGCCTGCTGCTGTTCTACTGTTTACTGCGCGCGCACGCTGAAGTCCGTCGCTCAGCACGCGCTTTTTCCTTCCTAAGTCGAGATATGAACACGACCTTGATTCGCTGCCACAGCTGCGGCCGCGGCAGCGGGCGCAGGCGACAGCTACAGCTCGGCTTGGCTCAGCTACAGTCACTCCTCCATCTGCGCGCGGACCCAAGATGGCGGCGCCTGACGCGCTTCAGACGCGTAGTTTGGGAGTTTCGGTACTCTGAAAGCGTAGCTTTATTTAGTGACTCTAGAGAAGGGAGACACAACGGGTTTATACAACCGATGTTCATGATAACAGGCGCTCCTCGCCGCGACTGCAGCGGCACGAGTGTCGCCCCGATTTTCGGCTTGCCATGGCGTGCATGCTGAAGTGGCTTAAGCCTCTCGCTGCCAACGCTAGCCACCACAACATTGCATCGTACAATTTGTGCTTTTCGTGTCGCACTTCACGCGCATGACGCACGCTGTTGGGCGTGTGTTGGATGACATAAAATTTCTAACTGTACGGTCTGAACCAAATCCGGGACATATAGCTGTCCCGCCAGGAACGATTCGGGACTCGGGACGCTTTATGAAAAGTCGGGAGAGTCCCGCAAAATCCGGGACGGTTGGTAACCCTAGGGGGGAAAAACGCCATGTTTGTGGTTTCGTCCCTCTTTTCTGGTCTGGGGGAACTATACTTCGGTCACAGTAACACAATGTGCCGACATAGTGACGTCACTGCAACTAAACAGTTACGATTTAGATTCTCTCGAAACACTATAGTTCGGAAAAATTTCTGGGTCTTCTTTGGTCCGCCCGATATTTCGACTTATTAACGCTGGTGTCATGCACCGCTGCAACGTCTTTCAGTATTGCTATAGTTTTGCTACGGAAGCTCTCACGGAAGCAACGAAGCTCTGTGGTGGATGTTGCAATGTCGTTGGCGAAGCCATCAACGAAGCGCAAAATTGAAAACGAGAAACGACTGTTTGAAGAGCGCTGGGAACTCGCGTACTTCACAAAATAACGGAACAAGGTGTTGTTTTTGATTTGCCAGCGGGTCATTTCTGTGCCCAAGGAGTGTAACGTCCGACGACACTTCAAGTCTTGCCATGTCGAGAAGTATGATGCGCTCGCTGGAAAAATTTGTGAGGACGCGGGTTTTCAACTTAAAAAGTCGCTGGGGAAGCAGCAAGACCTGTTTCAGAAAGCCGGCCAGACAAGCGACGAAACGGCAGAAGCGAGCTTTATTGTCTCTGAGTTTATTGACAAATCCTCAAAACCGTTCAACGATGGTTTGTTTATCAAAACGTCCTGCTAGAAGTTTCTGATGCCATATGTCCAACCATGAAGGAGACCTTTGATAAAATAAGCCTTTCGCCAAACACTGTAGCTGAAAGGATTAACGATATCAGTGACAGATTTGACAAATCATTGATGACCCTCTGTCATGCCTTCGACGCATTTTCAATTGCTGTCGACGAGAGCACTGATTTCACGGGCAACGCTCAGCGCGTCAATTTCATCAAGGGCGTAGACCAAAATTTAAACGCTCGGGGGAACTCTTGGATCTTGTGCCAATGAAGGGATCGGCCACATGAGCCGACACCATCTCTGTCATCAAAAAAGTAGTTGAGTGCTCCGGATTGCCGTGGGAGACGCTGGTTTGTCTTGCAACCGGCTCGCGAAACTTTTTATCCTTAAGCAGTTGGCAGCGGGTCGCTGCATTCTTCATCAAGTTGTAGTGTGCAGCAAGTCGCTACAAATAAAAGGTGTCATGAATATTGTATACGGCGCACAGTCAACTTCATTCGTTAAAGAGCACTAAATCACCGCCAGTCCGTCCTTCTTTGGGAGGCGGCTGGTAGCGAGCATTGTGAGCTTCTGTATCACACTAAGGTACAATGGTTGAGCGGCGGAAAGTTCCTTAAACGCTTTTTTGATCTGCGAGAAGACATTGACGCTTTCTTGAAGAGCAAGAATGAGACCATCGCCGAGCTGTCAGACGCATGGTAGCTTCTCTCCCTTGCATTCACAAAACTGACCATCTGAACTGCCTCGACGTTAAGTCTCAGGAGAAGCAGAAACTTATCACCACGATGTATAACGACATTAGGGTGTTCAAGGCAAGCTGCAGCAATGGAAGCGGCAGATAGGACAGAAAACGTTTGATCACTTTCCAACGCCAAAGTCGCTGGGGCACATGGGTCAAGAATCTTGCGGTATTTTTATGAGCTTCTCCGTTGTCTCCAAGAAAAATTTGAAGAGCAATTTTAAGATGTAAGCAGCCTCTCCAAAGACTTCAGAGTTTTCTCGTTGCCGCTCTCGGTGCAGAAAAATGACGTCAATCACGAGCTCAAGATGGAACTTTTAGAGCTTCAGGCTAACACCACTCTGAGGCAAAGGTTTCAGGCACAGTTTTACAAGTTTCTGGATGAAGCATGCCTCCCGGCTCTACGTCAACAAGCAGCGAGGATCATTGCCATGTTTTGGAGCACCCACCTGTGCGAGCTCCTTTTCTCGTTGCTGAAGGTGAGCCAGTCAACAGTCAGGTCAAGAATAAGAAATGAACATTTGCGATCGACCATGAGGATCCTCTTAAAGAGCTTAAAGGGCACTGACACCCCAAAGGTCGTATTTTTTTCATTGTCTAAAACGATGCAAGTTGTAGTCATAGACACACACAAAAAAAAACAAAAAAAAAAAAACCGCAGCGCAAAAAAAAAAAAAAAAAAAAAATTTCCCCGCGCGCGCGCACGCCTTTTTATTTTTGGCGCTTTTTTCCCCCGCTGCTCACCTCCTTGCTTTTTTTGATCGGTGACGTCAAAAATCACAAAATTTAGAAGCTTTGTAGGCGACATTTTTATAACATTTAATAACGGCAATCGTAAAACATGTTTTTTAACGCAATTGCGAACGCACTACGGCCCCTTATTTTGAAATACCAAAAATCAGAGCCCGGTGTGATGTCGCTTCCTGGATTTGTATCCTTCCTCGGAAAACTTGGCGGCGCTCGAGCAGAGGATGATCGGTGAGTCAGGGAAGAAACCGTTTTTTTTCCCGCGCCGGCACCCTTCTATCCCGCTCCTCACCTCCTCCTCGCTTTGGGTCGCGGTGGCAACGGCGCTTTTCTTTGTAGCGTGGAGCGGAGGTCCGAAAGAAAGTCGACTCCCAGGAGACCGCAAAATTTGACGTCACTGCACTGGCGCGGATCGCGCGGGAACTTCAAATTCGTCATTTGGAAATTGTTTTTTTTTTTTTTAATTCACAAATACTGAATTTCCAAGTTTCAAATTTTGAAGGTAATTTCCCGGCATCGTTTTCCATAGTTTCGGATAATAATAATAAAAAAAATTTGATGTGTCAGTGCCCCTTTAAGGCGGACATTTCTTCGCATGTTGCAGCAAAGCGATGTCAAGTGTCAAATCAGCGTATTTAGAACTCGATGCTTTCATTTTTTGTTTTGCAAAAATAAAACCTATTTCAACTCCCTTCGTCTTCCTATTTTATGACACATTGCGAGTCATGACACATTTTACGCAAGCAATCTTTGCGGAACGTTCACCCCCGGCCTGAAGTCCCGGCCTTTGGGGTATTCAATTTTGTCTATACGGCCCGCTTCCCGAGCTGGAAACCACTACATCAGAAGATTATTTATCTCGTGTTTTGCAAATGATATTTATTTTGATTTAACTCCATTATATATTACAGGCGAATGCTAACTGCGAAATTGTCTAATGTGTTCAGGAGTAAAATGCTGTGAAATCGGTTTGGCTTTATAGATCGATAATTTATCTTCCTAAACATGTTTGTTTCTTGCAAAGCATTAGGATTTTGGCTTAATAGGATACATAGCTATTTCGTTTCGGATTTGGGTGACATTCAATCAGTTACACACTTCTATGTGACACCGAATGAAACGTCTTTTGTTTAATATTGAAATGCGGTCCGCCGTTATTCTTTTAAGATTACCAATCACATCATCAAACCTTTGCCGCGAAGCTTTCGGTAATTTTATTGAACGCATCGTTGCGCAATTTCTATTCGAAGGCTCAGTATTTGTCTCCACATTTCTTTCTATTTGGCCACTTCCCAGGAAAGCCTGATGGTTCCACACTCAGGCCTGTTGCTGTGCACGATGTGTGTGATGCGTGTCAATGCCGGATGCTGTCGTATCAGCCATAGTAAATCCCAACTCTGTTTCGCAGGATAGCTCCAAAGTAAAAAGAAATTCATGAGTCATTACCATGTTTCTTAACTATCGTGAGCAACTTCTTGACAGCTATTCCATCAAGTGAGCTATAAAATGCGTTTCCGATACGTCTTCAAGCTTTTATATTCCCCAAGGCAACGTCTATGATTGTGCATGCTCATTCCAGCTTTGTTGCCTTGTTGCCGTCACAGTAAAACAAGGAGTCATCAAATCGCCTTTGGGTTACTCACGGCATAAGGTCTCTCATCTTATCGGTAGATTTCTCTACATGCCTGAGGAATTGCAGGCTTGTTGCGCCCTACGAATTGGAGGCCGCGGTAGAACCTCCGCATTCTGTACTCGTCCTAAAAAAGTTTGAATTTTTTTTTTACCTTTTTCTGTTTTAGCTTTAAGATGCTTCGCTTTCTTTTTTTTTAAACTTATTATTTTTTTATGTATAAGACAAATAACCGGGCAAATAGAACTGCGCGGTTCACATGAATTAGTCTGCGCAATAATCTCACTTGCCATGTAAGACCCATACCGGCAGAAGCGGCCACTGTATTTCTTCGCTGAGGCCAGAGTTGGCATTTTATATCGTTGTTTCGGTACTGACCGTGTTGGAGGCACTGCAGTTGAGGAAATTCTTTCGTGAGTAAAGAAGGCCGTTTCTACGCTAGAACCCTTCTTCACTGACAATAGGCCACGCCCTGCGTCTTTTAAGCCTGGATGGATGGATGCTAATGGCTGTGCACTTTATAACGGGCGGTAGCTCGCGCCACCTAGCCCGTGACTATGAAATAAGGTTGCAAACTTAAAAAAAAAAAAAAACGCCAAAGAAATTTAAACAAAAAAGCTAAATTTAAGAATATATTTTTGGGAATTTTTTCTTCTTACTTTCCAGTGTAAAAAACAACATCCCACTGAATAAAATAACCTTGAAAAGGAAGCTCTTCTGTTTGACTTAAAGAACGATGTCCACTGCACGATCTTACTGTTACCAGGTGTTGCCAGGCCTGTTGTCTAGCCATACCTGCCGATGTGCATCTTCATAGTTACCATCGTTTGCGCAGTCTTTGGTGGCAGTGTAAAGCTTCAGTAAATTAATGCGCGTGATTTCCAAGATGTTATACTTTCCGGTCGGAATATCTGACTCGTCTGTACATTGCTTGAAACTTTCAGTAACCAATCTTAAAGTTGAGAAGCATATGGTTTTTTTTTTTATTGTTGCGTGTAGCTCTTTGGGCACGTGTCATCTGGGAGACTTGGAAAATGAATGAATAAATTGACGCACGAGACAGTTCAAAAGCATGTGTCATTGTTTGTCGTCGTATAATATCGCAATCACGTCGCAAGCGTTATAATCCCTCACAACTTTGTTGAGAGTAAGCATAAATAACGACCCCATGACTCTAACTTACCAGAAAAATGAAGTTATTTATGATTGATAAATGTAAACTGGATAACGTTTTAGACCGCCAGACAGAACACTAGCATGAATTCAAAACCTTTCAAAATTCAACCAACCACTAAACGGCATGACTTCTTCCGCTGGACAAATAAATAAAAAAACGCTAAATTTAGCGGAAAAGCTTATAAATGGGCAACACTGCTATAGAAATCCTATTTTTAAGCTGTGTCGAACAAGTTGCTCTACAGTGCAATCTTGTTTTGTACTAAGATAATACGGCTCTTCCTTTATGAAAGGTAATGTGACGTGATATCCGGAAGTTTCTAAGTTTTGCGCTGGTCATGTAGAGAGGGTCTAGATATTGTCATATGCAATTTCTTTTTAATTAAAAGAAGCCCCAATAATTGTAAAATCAATTATGAGCATTATTACGTAACTTCCCGTGAAATTGTGCAAGTATGTATGACTGGTGGTTGCTTGACGTCCAATCAGGTGCGGTACCGTCAAAGTTGCGGGCGTTGACTTATTTCCGGTTCTGATCAACATGGTCGATGGTGCGTGCAAAAACATCCTTGAAGAACTGAGCCAACCTCAATACCGTATCTTTTCTTTCTTAGAACAAAGTAATTTCACTGATGGGGAATTCCGGTCGCAAATTTGGAGAGTTCCAAAAACGTCACTTTTGGAGCACGCATCTTCCTCTTGCAGATACGGCTCAAGTTGGTCGTCTTTCGCTGTAGATGTATGGCAGCGCCCACCCCGCAGAGCTCCTCCATCCCCGCCGAACTTGATCCATGTGATTTGACGGAGCTTGCTGAAGTCGACTGAAGCGCGCTACGCCATATCCTTCCACTCGGCGGAACGCTTGCGCGGCGAGGTCGCCGAACCGGTCGAAACGTCGAGTTGGATCTGTTAAAATAAGAAAATATGGTTTACAGCTCGCCGGAACAGCAGCACTTGCCAAGCCCCTCGTAGCCCCGTCGTTCTTCTCTTCTTCTGGCTCTACGCCAGCTAGTCCGTTCACGTGCGGCTACCGCCCTGTCACCTGCAGCCCCCTTGTTACAACTGTCGCACTTCTCCCCCTCAGCTCACAGTGTCAATCAAGGAGAGTACCGTATTGGAGGTCTGCATTGTCTAGTTGATCGTCTCAAAGGTTCCGCCTGCGCATCCTGTCCTGACCATTCCCGCACCGCACTCGGAGTCTGTATATCGGCTCGAGACCCACAAGAACCACCCGTGTCACGCACACGCTCAATAGGTAGGTTTACCACACTGTCTAATGGTGTCTGCCTAGCTACGCTGTCTTCGGGCCGCATGGGGGTTTGTTGTCCAAGAGGCATGTTCACTACACTCTCCAATGGTGGCTGCACATCTATGTTGTCTTGTGCACTCTCCAATGGCTGCTGCCCATTCAAGGTGTCTTATGGTGGGACTGGGGTTCGTTGCCTCAGGTGATCCCCGTGGCGATTCCAGGTGCCGCCCTCTTCCAGCATCACTCCTGCCGTCGATGCACTGGTGGGGTGCTCAGCTATCGCAGGGACCGAACGATCTCCGGGTCTGAAATTTCGAGCCCAGACACGATCACCAGGTTGTGGTAATTTGTCTCGCCTTGCCGATTTGTCCGCTCGCTCCTTCTGCTCTAGCTGCTTGAACCCTACTCTGACTTGGAGATCTGGGTGCATCAGATCCAGGGGAGTTTTTAGGCGTCGTTTCATCAACAACTCTGCCGGTATTCGTCCGGTCAGGTGATGTGGCGTCGTTCTGTAATTAAAAAAAAATCTTGGAACCTTGACTTCAAAATGTTCTGGTTTAGCTTTTTTTAGCTTTTCTTTGATCGTTTGCACAACCCTCTCTGCAGCGCCGTTTGAGGCAGGGTGATACGGTGGAATAGTGATAGCACGAACTCCATTTCTTGCCAGGAATTCTTTGAATTCCGCACTGACGAACGCCGGGCCGTTATCACTGACGACCACATCAGGTAGGCCGTGTGTGGCGAAGATTGATCTCAAGCACTCCGCTGTGGCTTTAGTCGATGGTGAGGGCACCTGGTGCACTTCCACCCACTTGGAGAATGCATCAACTTGCACCAAGAAATAGATTCCCTGAAACGGCCCTCCAAAGTCAATATGTAGACGTGACTATGCATTTTCCGGGAATGGCCATGGTGTTTTTTGCACCGACCTCGGTGCCCGCCGGTGAACTTGGCATATGGTACAACCATTTAGTTTTTTTTTTCAATAGCCTCGTCTAGGCCTGGCCACCAAACATGGCTCCGAGCGACCATTTTAATTTTCTCAATACCCGAACGTGTCTCGTGTAGCACGCTCAACACCGCTGGCCTTAGTGATGTTGGTACTACTATTCAGTAACCCCACAATACACAACTATCCTGCACTGAACATTCCCCTAGTCGACATGAGAACGTCCTCTAATCAGCAAATTCCGGCATATGGTTCCCAGACCACAAAGCCTCTCGTACTGTCGACATTATGGGATCCTTATTTGTAGCCTGTGCTACCGCTGCTGCCGACAACAATGACGGAAACGCCTTTTCCACCATGAACACTTCCCCAGCCACGTGATCCTTGAACGAGGATCCAGGCAGTGGCAGCCGACTCAGCCCATCGGCATTTCCTAGATTGACCCCATGGGCCGATATACCAGTCGATAGCAGTAAGCGCTCAACGTTAACGCCCATCGCAGCTAGCACTCGAGGAGATGGCGGGCACACGGCTCTTCTCGTTGCTCCGCGCACCTCTTTATATTACCTTGTTCGTGAGGCTCCAGAGCAACGAATGTCTTCGTCGAGATACTCCAGAGAACTCTAAGGATACCCGTACCCACCTCTACAGCACTGTATCGCTCGGCTGGCCCCGCATTGCGCCGGCGTTCACCAGCTACCTCGCCGTTAAGCCTACTCGACCGAGACCCGGCCGGCGAGTCTCCCAGGCTTATCCCATTGGCCGCGCTCGTCGCGACCTCGTCGTTTGGTGCCTCCTGGTCGCCGGTGACGTCTCCCCGAATCCTGGCCCTCTTCACCAGACGCGTTCTTGCTGCACGGGGCAAGCGACACCCGACACTGCATCTGAACCCTCAAGCGCTCAGCGACGTGAATCCGCCGACGCATCACGGCCAGCCAGCCCGTTGCGTTCCCGCCAACACCTGAACATCTGGTATTCTAACGTGCGTTCCGCTAAAAACAAGCTCCGGGAACTGAATACTTTCGTTGAATCGATGCCGAACACCGTTTTCGCTCTGTCCGAAACATGGCTCAGCTCGTCCACCCACGACGGTCAAATCGCAGACGCCGACAGATTTCAAGTTTTCCGTAAAGACCGCATTGGCTCCCGCGGTGGCGGCGTCATGATCGTCGTGCCAGGAAGCCTGCCCTGCCGACGTCGATGCGACCTCGAGCAGGATGACCTAGAGGCGGTATTCGTGGAAGCTCGAAGCGGCAACCATACCGTCCTCCTCATCTGCGTCTACGTCCCTCCCAAACAGCAATCTTCCTCCTTTGAGGCTTTGCGGGTATCCGTCGACCTTATAGAACGATCGCGTTATGCAAACATCTGCCTGGTCGGCGATTTCAACACGCATATTGACTGGTCGGACATGACGGCACCGATACCCTCCGACCCTCTCGCCCAGAACCTCCTCGATCTGACAGAATCTTCCGGGTTCATCCAGTGCTGCCCTGATCCCACGTACGCGTCGTCCTCTGGCAGGGAAGCCCATTTGGATCTCTTTTTCACCACGAATCCTTCTCTGCTAGTGGACTGCACCGTTGAGGACAGCCTCACAAACTGCGACCACAAGGCTATCCACGTACGCACATACATGTCGATACCCCGCCTTGGTCGGTTCGCTCGTCTAGTGCACCGATACTCCCAGGCCGACCTAGCGCATTTACGGATGTTACTTCACCTGGCACCTTGGTCCATGGTGCTCGGAGAGGGCTCGATTGACGACATGTACGAATTGTGGCGCGACTTCATGGAAGCAATCCTCTCGGAATGTGTTCCGCACTCCTCAGCGCAACGTAGGCGTCAAGCCCCCTGGATAACTCGAGACATTGTTATTCTGTCGAGACGTAAGCGCCAGCTCTTTCGAAGGGCACGAAAGCGTTCCTGCCCAACCAGCCTCGAGGCGGCCAAGAAAATCCAAAAGGAAATCAAACGTCTAGTACACATTTCTTACGACAGGTATGCCTGTGATGTCGCGGCCCGCGCCTCCAAGGAACCCAAACTGTTCTGGGCCTTTGTCAAGTCGCAGAGGAAGTCCTCCCACATACGTCCGTGCCTCACCCACAACAACCTGACCATCACTGACCCTGCCGAGATCGCCGAGCTCTTCAACCAGCACTTCACATCCATTTGGTCTTCTGTAAATCCACCCCCGACACCCTCTCTTGACCTACCTGAAGTAAACAGCTCCCTTTCCTCCATCACAATAACCGAAGAAGACGTCTCAAGCTCCATCGCCTTGCTCAAGTCCTCCCAAAATGCTGGTCCTGATCACATCCACCCATCCCTCCTGAAGCTCTCCTCACCCACCATAACACCAGTCCTGACCGCCATGTTCAACAAAATATTGGAATCCGGTAGTGTGCCATCTGCATGGAAGTACTCCCTCATCACACCCGTTCTCAAGAAAAGCGACCTCAAAACCGACCTGGCTGACTCATACCGTCCAATCGCCTCGACTTCGGTCATGTGCAGAACCATGGAAAGGATCATAAACAGAAAGATCCTACAGCATCTGGAGTCGAGCGGTTTACTGAGCAATGCACAACATAGGATTCAGGCAAGGACGTAGCTGCGAGACGGCCTTAGCTGTTGCCGTCCATACCATCAGCTCATCCATCGACAGCCGAAACCCGTGTGAATTAATACAGTTGGACTTTTCAAAAGCCTTCGACCGGATCAGCCATGTGCTCCTGGACAGTAAACTCCAGAGGTTAAGAATCCAAGGCTCCCTCCTTCATTGGATTCGGGACTTCGTCTCGGGGAGAACCCAGCGAGTTGTCTTCCATGGATCAGCATCACCCCCAAGCACTGTGCTCTCTGGCGTCCCCCAGGGCAGCGTACTTGGACCAACACTTTTCTCTATTTACATCAACGATCTGACCACCAGCCTTAACACGAAAGCCATTTTATATGCCGACGATCTCACACTGATTCAACCCCTAAACACAACCGACGCCTACGACAGGCTCCAAAATAACTTAGACATCTGTTACCGCTGGTCGCAGGTAAATGGCCTGCCCCTCAATCCTACCAAGAGTGTGTGCTTGACCATCTCTCACATGTCGAAGAAACAAGTCACGCACCCCGCCCTCACCCTAGGCGACACCCCCATACCCCGTGTGGCCCACACTAAACTTCTCGGTATCACCATAGACAGCAAACTGGACTTTTACCGCCACATCTGTGAAGTGGCCTCCAAGGCCAGACGCACATTGGGTTTCATAACCCATGTAACACGGCAGCTACAACCCGATGCTTTTAAAAATCTTTATACCGCCCTCGTCCTTCCACAGCTCGAGTTTTGCTCTGCCATTTGGGGCCCCCACTTGCACTCGCGTGAAAGCACCCTAGAGAGCATCCAGCGCAGGGCCGCGTACACGTTTTACCGCCGCAGCACCCCGAGAGCAATGCTTCTCACTTACCGGGCAGCCTCTACCGAAAACCTTTTTCGAAATGCGAAATGGCAGACGCTCCAACACCGTAGAAACGTCGCCTCCATCAGACTGTTCTGCCTCATCATGGGATCGAATGACATGGACTGCTCCAACAGACCGCGCATCAATAAGCGTACTGGCCGCTTGCAGCCAGTCCTATCGCGCACGCTTCGCCACAGAAGAACCTGCCTGTTACGGGCTGCTGAGCTGTGGATGGCCCTACCCCCAGAACTGACGACGGCGATTCCCAGCGACAGGGAATCCATAAAGGAACTCTGCCAGCTGATATCCAGGGTGCACGGTTGGCACGTGTGACCCTCTAAATAGTTTTCACTGCTCCACATCCCCCCCCTCTCCCAACTATTTTTGTAAATCGATCCCCCAACTGTTTTGTAAATAGATTGATTACCTCCAGGTGGGCGACAAGGGCACACTCTGTGCATGGGCTCCCTTGCCTTTCCTTGTCGCCTGCTCGCCTGGAGGTCTACTCAAAAGGGCAATAAACACTATTGAACTATTGAACTATTGAACTATTGAACTATGGGATTCCACGATCATGTCCTAGAAGACCCAGCAATGGGTTGTGGTCTGTGCGAATGTCGAATTGTCGACCCCACACAAGTTGGTTGAATTTTGTCACTCCGTATATTACGGCCAAGGCTTCATTATCTTGTTGACTGTAGTTTTTTTCAGCTGCGGTTAGACGCTTGGATGCAAAAGCAATAGGCCTTTCTTCCCCGCAACTTGTTCTGTGCGCCAATACCACAACAACACCATATGGTGACGCATCGCAGCATAGTACCACCGGCTGGCTCGGATCATAATACACTAGCACTGATGCAGACGTCAACATCGCTTTGCTTGTATTGAACGCCGCTAGCTCCTCAGCACCCCAACTCCAGGCCTCCCTTTTTTTCAGCAGTTTATGGAGGGGATGCAACACCGATGACACGTTTGGCATAAACTTCCGGTAATAGTTTAATAATCCAAGGTAGCTCTGTAGTTCTTTAACATTTGAGGGTTCTGGCGCCTCGATTACCGCTTCGATTTTTTTGGTGCGGGGTGAATTCCTTCAGCGTCAATAATGTGTCCCAAGTATTCCACACTCCTTTTGAAAAGTAAACACTTTACCAGTTTGAGGTTCAACCCGGCCTCACTTAACTTCTCTAAGATTGCCCCCAGATTCTGGTAGTGGTAATTTTATGTGGCCCCTGTGACCAAGATGTCGTCAAAATAGACAATGGTTCCGTTACAATCCCGTAGAAGAGTTTCTATCTCTCTTTTAAATATGGCGGGAGCCGACGCCACTCCGAAAGGCAGACTGTCGTATACGCCTCGCAAGTGGGCTCATTTTCGTCTTCTGCGCATGAGAAAGGAGGTAGCGGTGACGTGAGAACGCCGAAGCTGATTGGCTGATCGCGACCCCCTATCTGGGCGTCGTCTGCTCCTTTGCAACGTCGTCTGCTCGCAACGTCGTCTGCGTCTGTCTTAGCGTTTCTGCGACTTTCGGAAGACAGGTGTTTACGAGCGAGCTCGACTTCGCCTTTCACAGAAGGCAGAAGAAATAACTCGAGCGGTACGTTGCTTTTGTCTAACAACTAGCAGACGCGCATCAAGGAGAGAAGTCAAAGGACTCACTGGCGAGGTGTCCCGAGGCGCCGAGGTTTGTTTGCTAAGAACCGAGAGTGAGCGTGTTAGTGTCCGCAAGTTCCCTCCCAAATACTTTTTCCCTCCTTTCGTGTGCGGCGAGACTCCTCACTCTTTAACGGCGTCGGCGGGTTGGCGCAGTTAACGTCGTCTGCTTTACGTCTGCTAGTCAAAGCGATGGCTGCTTTACCTTTCCTGCGTCTGTCGGAGATTCACCGCTTTTTCACCGGCGAGAGTCACCGCTGCCTCGGAAAAAAAAGGAGATGACAAGAGGAAGAGATTGAAGGGTTCACAAGGGTCGCGCGGGCATATTCATTCAGCACGCCAGCCGGTCGTGGGCAGACGGTCTTGGCCAAGGACCGTCGGAGCACCGCTGTGCCTGCTAGGCCTATCTGCCGAGCTCGCTTACTCGGGGTCGGTGGAATCGTGGCCGTTGGAGCATTTCCCGGGTGTTTTTGGATCCAGCGTTCTTGTTTGTCGTGGTTTATTTCAAGTACTTTTTACTTTTTTTCTTGCTGCTTGTAGTCGAGACGTGTGAGAAGAGCACGTACAAAAATAAACGTCCGTTGGTCGTCGCGACCAAATAACTGAGCGACGCTGTCGGCCATGCTGATTTGATCGTAAGAAGTGCGTAAGACAGCTTCGTAGCTGTCGTAGGATTCCGTCATAACCTGCGCAAAACTTACGACAATTTCGTTTCGTGAATACGAATTTGTTCTTACGTTTTGTCTTACGCACATTTTTGGCGTAAGATCGTTTCGTGAATCTGGCCTCTGCACTTTCGAAAGTCGCAGGAAAGGTAAGACAGACGCAGAAGACGTTGGGAGCAGACGACGTTGCAAAAGAGCAGACGACGCTCAGATAGGGGGTCGCGATCAGCCAATCAGGGCTTGGCGTTCTGACGTCACCACTACCCCCTGCGCAAGAAGCAGACGAACTTGCCCTCCACATTGAAACAGTCCTTTCTGCGTGTTAATGGTGACAAACTCCTTAACTGCCGGCTCCAGTTCCATCTGCTGGTGCGCATCGCGGAGATCTAGCTTAGAGAACGTTGTTCCCCCAGGAAGCTTCGCCCACATCTCTTCCAGTCTCGGTACCGGATACACTTCTGTAATGGCCACTTGGTTGACTGTGAGTTTAAGGTCGCCACAAACTCGTATCCTACCATCCTTCTTTAGTACAGGTATGATAGGCGCCGCCCACTCTGACATTCGTACGCGGGTCAAAATTCCGTCGCGCTGTAAGCGTTGCAACTCTTGCACTACCAGGTCTTGCAACGCAAAAGGTACATTTCGCGGTCGGGGAAACCTGGGTCTGGTTCCCTCCGGTACGCTGATAGTCGCTTTCATTCCTTTCAGCGTCCCTAACCCTTCAGAAAACACGAACTGAAATTTGCCGGCCAATTGTTTAATGCTGCTCACATGATGCACATTGACGAGCTGTTCTAGAGGCATGTTGAAAGCCCTTGCCCAGCTCCTTCCCAGAAGAGCCCGGGAACCACCTCGTACCACAAACAAAGGTAGGAGCTCAGCTTTCCCGCCAAACTCCGCGGTGACCGTCGCCTTGCCGACTACGGCAGCCAGCTGACCGAAGTAGCCCCGCAGTTTAACAGTTGATGGTTCGATGACGGTATCAAGAAACTGTCTTCCTAACTCAGTCTCATTCATAACCGAAAACACAGCTCCGGTGTCCAGCTCCATTTGTACAGTTTTTCCTTGTATCGTCACTTCTGCAAAAATTGGCGGGTCCTTGAACTCTGGTGCCTCTTTTCGGCCGTTCCCCAGTAGCGCTATTTTTTCGCTCGGGGTTAATGGCCAGAGGTCCCCCACGACGCTCGAATCTGACTCTTCACTGTCTTGTGCTTCCATGACGTGCACCGAACAGTTTGCTGGTGTCTGAGTCAAGTTCAGCGTCTGCTTCATGTTTCCTTCGCGATGTTTGCCGTTGTTGCTGACTCTGCTTTCGTGGCTTGTCTTGTCCTGGCAGTCTTGATATATGACCTCATTGCCGGCATTTGTAACAAACACTATTTACAAACTTGCACGTTGATTCCCGGTGCTTGCCGCCGCAACGGAAACAGCTGCGTCGCTCTTCTACTGACTGCGCCGATGTCGACGGTGCTGTCACGCGGTTCACCGCTGTCTCGGCTGTCCCGCTTGCTCGGCCGGTTATCTGTTCAGCACCTCTTGCGGCGGCTTCCATGCTTGTGATTAACTCCACCGCCCGATCCAACGTCAAGTTTGGCTCTTCCAGTAGCCTCCTCCGAATCACGTCATTCCTGATGCTTTGCACGATGCGGTCCCGAAGGTTGTTCGCCAACTCCGCCCCGAATTCGCACCGGTCGGCCATTTGGCGCAGGCCGGCGACAAACTCCTTTACGGTTTCCCCGATGTCTTGTGTGCGGCAGTAGAAATGATACCGTTGTACAATCACCAACGGTCGTGGCGAGTAATGCTCTGTCAGGAACTGAAGACTTCTGGCGAGAGGTGCCTCCGAAGGTCTCATGGATGCCAGCAGCCTGCGCAGCAATGAGTACGTCGGCCTGCCACAGCTGCTCAGAAACACGGCTCGTTGCTTGTCTGCGACAATGTTGTTCGCGATAAAGTACTGATCCGAAATCTCGACATACTCTTCCCATTCCTGACCACCTTCCCCCGTGAACGGCTCTAACTTTGGCATGATGTTCGCGGTAGATTTCGCCGGAACCCGGTCAAATACTTGTTAAAATAACATGGTTCGTAGTCTTAATCTCGTCGCCAGTTGTTAAGATAACAAAATATGGTTTATAGCTCGCCGGAACAGCAGCACTTGCCAAGCCCCTAGTAGCCCCGTCGTCCTTCTCTTCTTCTGGCTCTACACCAGCTAGTCCGTTCACGTGCGGCTCCCGCCCTGTCACTTGCGGCTCCCTTGTTACAACTGTCACAGGATCTGCTCGGACGCGTCGGGGCGTCAGTTGTTTAGGCGGGATTGTGACGAGGGGTGCAGAATCGGGACTGGAGCGTGACAAATCGTAAGCGCTAACATCTGGGATCTTGAGAGAAAGAATGAGAAAGGAATGACAAAAACTCGGAAGGAAGCGGACGTAAGGTTAGGCGTGTTCATTTTGCCGCAACTGACTTTTTACCTTTTTCCACTGCATGCCGCCGGCGTTTTCTCGTGCAACATTGTAAGAACGGACTAGTCAGCAAACATGTAAGTGATGGTTTGCCACCACTTTGCGTTAATTAAAGTCTCTCCAGCAATCTGAGCTCCACCGATGGCGATTGCTATGCGTGCTCCGGCACTCCGAGGCGGCCGTAAGGTATTTGACGGTGGCGAACGCGGATGTCTTTTTCGCTATTTGTGACATGGTCTCCATGGTACGGATAATCCGCCTGGCCCTTGTCGAGTGTCGTTTTCGCAGCTGAACAATGACAGTATTAGTAGTAGAGTCTTGTGTGCCAGATTATTTTTTGTTTGGATTTAGGGGTGTTTTTACGGGGTTAATATGTTTTCCCAGCGATTCGGTGTTTTTAAGTGTCACTTCTTTGGCGTCTGCCAAAGCTTCGGAGTTAATCGGGGACTTGCGTTGAGTAAAACAGGAAACGGGTGTATGATACCCCAACTTCCTGAGAACGCGCTCGTGACCCAAATACTTAAAGAAACGTCTTGGAACCAATGAAAAAAACAAAACAAAAAACAAACCACAAGAGAACGGGTCTGTCTTTTGAATAATAAAGTGTTCATCGGCAATCTAAAACCATAATGCAATACAGAAAAAAGAACTTCGTCCAAATTGTGAGTTAAAACACACCTTTCGTGTAAGACTCGTCAAAATATTAGGCGGTGGAAAACAAAATCGTCCACATGCGTTAAAGGCCGACTCACATAGGGCGTATTCTGGACGAATTTACGCGCGTTTCAGCGGTCGTAATCGCGGCATTTGGCGGGCGCTTTTTTCCCAGAATGGAAGAGGGCAAGGTCGCCAAACCACACACGGCGCTTTTCGTCGACGTCTTCTCGCCGTTTGGTGCAGTGTAGCCCGACTCGCGTTTTTTATGAAAGGAGGCAAAATATAGATCGGCTGCTATATTATTGCGTTCCGCAAGGAGACAGAAATAATTAAATGTTAATCAACCACAAAAGCCTAATGTCCTAACACCTGTTTTATGAATGTTCCTTGCAATCGCCAAGTTGCCAACAAGTCTCGGCTGGGGGACGGCCGCGACCTCTGCTCAAAACTTTTCATTTTATAATTTGTTGACATCGCCCGCAACATAGATGGTATTGTCTTCAGTCTCAGTCGTTCATCGCTCGTTCCAAAAAGATATATGGATTTCGTACAGTTCGCCAATAAACCGTCGAACGCGCGAAGCGAGCTCACATTTTGGCGGCTGAGCCAACGAGGTGGAGGGGCTTAGAGTGATAAACCGGAACTTCGGAAGAGGCACCTCCCGGTTGCCGCCATGTTGTACGCAAAATTGACCACTCGTCACGTGACCTCACAAGAGCCGTGACGTTACCGGTAAGATGGCAGCGCCCAATGCTGGCAGATGAGAGTTTATTCGGTGTGCCGCTGCTTTCCGACGATTTCGGGCTTCTTCGTGCTCGCTGTCGCAGGTATAATGTGTAAGTATAAACGAATGACACTTTATACCCTTTATGCGCAAGATCGCTCTAGATCATCTGGATATTAACACCTGTGAGACAGCACCAGTCGTGTCGCCGTACCGGTGCACGGATCCCTGGATGTGTTCGCGGATCAATAGAACTTTGAGTTCTTTTAGAATGAAATTTACGCATTCTCTTAAAGGGGAGTGCGAAGATTTTAAGATTAAAAAAAATTGCATCTCATCATTTTAACGTTTTTTATCGTGTCACGGGAGATAGATAAAACATCTCCTTCATTAAAAAATGTCGCGATTCAGCTGCATAATCGCAAAGCAAAAGTCGCGCTTTTTTCCTTACCTGCAGCCGCGAGTGGCAGCCGAATGAACTACGGCGAAAAGCTTACGTGGCCTCGCTCGGCTCAAAGCTGCAGCATAACTCCCGCTAATGCCAGCAAAGAGAGGGAGAGTGAGCGTCCTCCGAGGGAGCACACGGGAAGCTGCACGGCACACCGAATTACGTCACTAGGAGGGGGACCAGCTGTGACCCTGAAGACTGGGAGTGAGTTGAGGGGTGCCAGAAATGCCAATATTTATCTTTTCTTTTACACAACAACTGGGACACGCAGGCTAAATTGGTTTTCTGTTCTTTACTTTAAAAGTATCAGAGGGCAATTTCCACAAATGTTTGACCAAAGTCTGGAAATCGTTCCACCCCCACTTTAACTCTGTTTGAACGTTGGAATGCCTGAAAATCGTCGCGAAATGGTTGCGTAGGACGTAGAGCCTAGGGGAATTTGTTGCAGCCCTAGGGAACCTCATAATCACAGCAACTTTTAGCGAGGAAGCTTCTTCGATCTTTACTTTTTGTACTAATCAACAATTTTACAATATGACTTGTAACATAAAATATTCGCATTTTTTTAGCTTCGTTTAAACGTTGGAATGTCTGAGAATCGAAGCGAAAGGTATACGTCGCGTTAGGGCCTAGGGGAAGTTGTTTCAGCCCTGCATCACCGAATAACCATAGCAATTTTTCGCGAGGAAGCTCCTGCGATCTGTAACCTTTTGTGCTAATCGACGATTCTACACTCGATCGCAATACTTTTTTGAAGTGAAAAGCCGGCGTTTGTGTAATTGACGTGCACGCGACTCTTACAAAGCATTCGAACCGGTCATTCGGAAAAAAGTTAATTTCTTAGGTTCATAAATTCGTTTATTTGTTCCCTTGGAACTCAGAACTCCGCAAGTCTTCACATATTTGATTGATCAGTGCACAAATGTTGCATTCAATGTCCCTTAGAAATTAGTATTAGTAGGCTCTTTACCTTGCCGATTGGTATCAACAGTCCACAGTAACCTCCATGTGTATGATCAGACTCCTCTTAGAGGGTTGTCTAATCCATCATTCTAACATCTAGAATCTTTAAAAAAATGCAGCCCCACTTTTTAGAGGTCCAGAGATAGAGCCACACATATCGTTAATTCGTTAAATATAATGCAACTCGGAAATATAAGATTAACTGCACATTTGTTTTTCGTAGGATTTATGGCAGCAATATTTCTTTCTCATAAAAAGTGCATTGTATTAGTCGGTCAATTATTCACTTGTTCTAATTACCTGGACAAGATGACTCATATTTGTGTTCATCACTTGCCCGAAGAGCAGTCTTGTTGAAAAATGTTGACTACCATTCCTTTCAGTCTCTTGAATAGACTTTTTTTCAAAAGTGTGGGCTGCTTATACTTCGTTTCACCGTAACTTGAAAAAGGGCAACCTCCACTGCCCCCTCAAGCCAATCAGAGAGACGGAGGGAAGGTATGTTACAAATCTGTGCAGATGAACACTCTGATAATATGTTGTCATGTGCCTCTCTCCAACGTGCATGTTGGCCCACCGAGACTTGGCAAACGGCCTTCGCCGTTTGCCAAATTGTGATAAAACAAATTACAGTAGCTACTGCTCTAATTACCCAAGGCCTTTATACTTCGGGCATTTGTTCAACAAGAATGTTATGTTAGCAATCACTGTGAACCTGGCTCAGCACCTATTGGACTCGTATGCTGCATTAGCGTTCGAAATGAACTGAGGTTCATTCGTGTGCTTTAAGCAAACAAAAAAAAAAAAAAATGGTGACAGTCATGTTGTTTGATGGGGTTTTGCAAATGGTCTATTGTGTCATACGTATAGAAAATGTTCTGCTATATAACAATGCATCAACATATACTATTAAACTAAATGCTCAGAGGTGTGTTTGCTTTTGCAGTTAACAAGTTATAGCACTAATTATTTATTACGAGTGTAATATTTATATTTGGTAGCTGGGACCGTTCTATGCTCATTAATGTCAGTGTGCTATGATGTTTTCATCATGTGTGTAGTTTTAAGTATCCTCTGCAATGCCCACAAAGGCCCTTGGAGGGAATAAATTCATAAATAACATTTGCACATCACTGGAGTTGGTTTTTGGATGCACCACATGTTCAGGAGAGGTGGAACGAGTGCAGCCCCATGCAACAGGTCTGCCAGTCTGGTACGTTCCATTAATTAATATTGAGGGGTCAGAGCTGCAAGTGTCCTCAAAAGGTGCAGCGCGTGCTGTGAACACAATTTTTTGGTGAATAAACTCTGAGGGCGTAAACGCAAGCGGAAATATGTTTATTTGGTTAGTGTATCAAATATTTTTATTTCCACTTGATTACATAAATATAGATTCTTAGCAAAAGGTTACATAACGAGTTCTTTATGCAACAGTCTCGTGTCAGGCGTTCAGTCGTTGTACCTGTGCTCCTTGTTGCCGGATGACGCTCCTTGCACGTCGGTGTTCAGTTTTTTATGGTGCCGTCTTGTAATCATAAGTCATGTGCCGCCACTGACATCTGATGCACTGAAGCTGCAGGGCTAACTCCTAATTCGCAAAGTTTTCTGGTAATTTTCTGCGTCAACGCAGCAAGCTCGGGCATGTATTACTTACGTTGCTGTGCCTTTTGCTGTGCCGTTGACTTGATGGCTGGCAACAATGTTTGTTTGCTATCCAATCCATTTCACTTCCACTTCATAATGGCGATTTCTTCTGCATCCCGCGACCACTGCAACTTGCGCAAGTCTCGTGTGGCAAAGGGAAGTCGGGTGATGCTTGGTGTCCACTTTTGAGAACAACCAAACATTCTATTTCTTCAAGTCACTCAGCGACATTCTCCCTCAAAGTTTGAAATTGTGTGCTCCGTGGAGTGGACACAGATAATAGGTGTCAGCGAATTATTAGGTATTGCCCTTGGACGACAACCAACACCAAATCAACTGTCATTGTATTGCCGCTCACCTGCTTTGTCGTGCTTAACTCTTTTTGAGGTGATGGGGATCAGGAGCTTCGGGGTAATGTCGGCACCAAGGACAAAGGTCGCCGAAGATAATCCTCAATGTCCTGCAGACGCACCTCGAGACCTGGTCGAGGGGCGTACGGCACGAACCTTCGTAGGCCAACTCATTGGTACGGGTACCTCCAGTAGACATGGTCGGCCTCATGCAGTGGTAGCAGAGTAGTTTTCTGTCGACCATTCGCAACACCTCCGTTTTCCTCGGAGTACTTTGTTCAGCACGGACCCACACTGGTTGTTCCCTATGTCAATATGCTTCGGCGATGGGGTGTCTCGTTGAATTGGCATTGAATACTGACGAGTAGCCGGTGGCGGTCGTCGTGACTTTGTGGCGTAAGTCGTCCTCGGTTCGTCAGATGCCACTTCGCTGGCAGAAGTCTCCAGTTGAAATGCCTGTCGAACTTGTTCCGAAACAATATCGGCAATCAAAATAAAAGCCAATCAACTGATGGCAGGAAGTAGCTTCTGATCTCCTCCCGGACAACGTCGTGGATGATGTCGCGGATGCCTGGGAGGCTGGCGTCGAACTTGCAGCTAGACGACTCGAGCGTCGAGAGGCTAGGTAGTTGTTGATAGTGACAGGCTCGGGCCTGCAGTGCACATTCAATGTTGGAAGCCTCGGTGATATGAACCCTTCGACTGTTGTCGTGGGGTTGCGGACAAGGCTGCCGAAGGTGCTGTCCCTCACATGAGGGACATGGGATTTTTAGCTTTTTTTCTTCTGTAGCATCAGGGTTGGCGTGGGTGCTCGATCAAGTGCAAAACATCCTCCACGAAGGCGGTGACGCTCTCGTTGGGGCCGTGTCCTGGACAGAATCAGGAATTCGCCTCTCTCTCGTCGGTTGGCTGATGAACGTGCGCTTCAATTCGACCTTGCAAGCTTCCCACAACGTTAAGGAGGATTCGTGGTTCTCAAACCAGTGTCTGGCAGTTTCTTCCACGAGAAGTATAGGTTCTGCAGGAGCTGGTTGTCTGCCCACGCATTGTGGTGGGCGACTACGGTCATATTGTTCAATCCAGTCCTCGATGTCGTCATACACCTTGCGTGAAAGGGCGTCGGAGTTTGAGGTGCGACGGACATGCAAACAATGGTGGGAGCGGAGGCGGTTTGCTGCTACAGGTTTGTCTTTCTTGGCTTTGTCAGCTTCGGTTTTTCTGACAGGAGACCGAATTCCGGTGGTTCGTAGCAGCGACTGGCTCGGATTTCAGGTTTTTTGTGGTGTATTTCCGAGTTTAATTCTTGTGGTACTCACTCGTCTTGCGGTTTTTCTGCCGGGCTCGGGTTAGGACTTGGTTCAAGGCTCGCTGGGGGTTGAAAACACGAGATAGTCCTCCACCCGTGTCTCGTTATCAGGCAGCTCGGCTGAGGAACCACCAGGCTGCACACAGAGTGAAGGGCTATGGGTAAAGTACTCAGCACCTCCACCAGAACATACGATGAAAGCCGAGCATGGCCTGGAACTTTCCAGAATAGCAAATATTAGTAGAAAATAGGACTAAAGCAAACATCCGTTACAATATAACAAAAATCACAAAAGAGAGTCCATCCTGACCAATAAAAAAGCTGCGTTGCTTCAGTGCCATTCTGTCCGAATAAATCCTCTCCTTCCCGGTTTGGCGACTGCTGGGGACGAACTGAAATGGATCTGGGGTCACTTTTCTGGTAATGAGCCGCAGCAGACTGTCGCCGCAAAGTGGCGTGAACGGGTAGGCAAGGGGTAGGTAACACACGCGATGAAATGTCCACACAGCTTGCAATGCACGTAACTGATGTTGATGAAACATTTGTGTCGACGAAGCGTGCGACAGACCAGCGGAATCAATACCAACTGCAACACCTGTGCTCCGTGAAAGTGCACGTCTACGCCAGAACAATTTAGGAAGCAGCACAGCACCACCTAAAGCACGGCACAGGAGCTACAGGTTTGAAGGCAGCTCTTAGGTGCGCCGCACACCTGTGCTTCGTTAAAGTGCACGCCTACGCCGGAACAATTTGAGAAGCCGCACAGCATTATTTAGCACGGCACGGGAACTGCCAGCTTCAAGGCAGCTCTCCGGTGCGCCGCACAATCAAAGTGAGCCTTCGGTCATGGGAACGAAGCGGCACCATGATTGCACACTGTCAAGCACGACTCACGCAATTTCCGTCGCTAAACTGTGTATCCAAATACATTCATACGCTTCACTGCAGATCTTGAAGATTCCGATGGTCAACGAGAGCACAGAAACGTCGCCTTAAAATTTATCCTAGCGATATCCGAATCAATCCGAGTTCCGAGCAACGCATGGCCGATTGTCTCCTTCGTGGCAATATCCCCTTCGGTCACCAGCAAAATGCACACCGTTCCTCCGTATTTTCACGTTATACCTACGTCAAACACTACGCTGAACTCTGAAGTCGCTTTCGACCGGCCTCATATGACGGCTCCGGCATCTGGAATCAACTCGTTGAGACGAACGACAACGAACAACGAATCCGACAAGCTCCGGCCAATGCTCCGGCCCAGCTGGGGCCAGCCGCTGCCTGAGCGCTGCCATGTTTCCTGTGACGTCACGTATTTGGTTTGGTTATGTGACGAGTGGTCCAATTGGCGTACAATGGCAGGGGCCTTGTGTGGGTCACTTTCGAGTGCAGACCGGAACCCCGGTTGATCGCTCCAGAGCAGTATATTTAGAGAGTATGGCCATTCGTTGGGAAGTATAGGAGACAAATGAGGAGGCGCCATTGGCCGAAAGCGGGCTGGGCGTGCTCCAGGGCGTCTTCAGAAATTCGAATGTGACCAACCAGAAGCCAGAAATAAGACCCTGGCGGTGGTCGCGAGAAACAAACCTGATAAGTGCATCGGAGTAACTCTCGGTCACTAAAAATAGGGTACACGTGATATTTCAATCAGGCTCATCCAAAATGATGGTGAAAGAGTGCGACTAGCGGAACAATCGACATAATCCGTACGCCAAGCGCCGAGGGCCGGGAATCTGCCGTCTGAGCGGTCACACTCTGTCCGAGCAAAACAGAGTTGAGCGGCGCATTCGTTTCTTACATCTTTCTGCATGATCATGATCGAAACATCACGCGCACCCTGTTTTCAACCACGAAGAGTTACAACACTTCTCTCTTACGTGCTTATTAAAACCATATACGAACATATACCTTTGATCAGAACTGTTTTTCGCTACCGCCGTTGGGGGATTCTTTTCGGCTTCTGGTTGGTACAAGAGAGCATGCCAAGCCCTCTTTCCGAGTCTCATGCACGCCCTGGCTCTGCCGGCGCCTCCCATTGACCAAACTCTCTGTATACACTGCTCTGTATCGCTCTAAGCCCCTCTACCTCGTTGGGCTGAGTCAAGCCAGCCAGCCGGTCGCATAGCTAAGCAAGCCGATCCTCGAGCAACTTCCGGCTGTCAACTCGGGAGCTGATTAGCCGACACCGCGCCGTACGCTTCCGATACGCCACTGCCGAAATACGCCGAAGCGCCGAGATCTGTCTCGGTCGAATCGCGAAATACGCGCGTATTTAAGCCTACCTCGAGGCGTCGACGAAGCGCTCGTCCCGACGCCCGCTATACATCGAGATTACATCAGCCGAAACGCCCGTAAATACGTCGCAAATACTCCCCATATGGTTCGCCCTCAAGAGCTGCGCTCTAAAAATAGCTGTGAGTTCCTTCGATCGCAAAATACATTAATGTTGCATTAACATTGAAAGCAAAGTGGCAGTAACAACCCATGTGTACATTGTGCCCTTTACGAGCCACCTGCCTTTCTAAATTCACACAGTCAGACTTAACGAGTAGCTTTCTTACCAAAGAAGTCGCACGCACGACCGTGCTTTTATATAAAGGGCTTCTGAGATACTGCGTCCCTAAACGTGCAGGTTTCGCAGGATCTCAATTATAACCTTTCCTTGTTCCGCATGACAAAACACCACTGGCGAAAATAGAGGGAAACGATTCCGTCCCTCGTTAGATGCTACTTTGAAAGTTACATAACTCCTAATGCCTTTTATCCGATTTGTCGTGTGACAACTAAACGAATTCAAAACAACGAACATTTCGATCATTTCTTTTGAAGCAAACGAACGAACGTGAGACAATTACTCTAAATATACAATTTCGGGTAGTGTTTGGGAAACATTATTTATGCGTGTAGAGATCTTTGGCTGTTTCCTAAAAGACTACCAACCAGCGAGGCTGACTCGGTGATTGGCGGTCTTTCTCCTGAGAACATCGCCTCGTTCCTACCACCGCTCTCGTTGGAGGGGCTTAGCCTTCCGGTTCTTCTGCGCAAAAGCACAGGAAAAGCAGCTTAACATTGAAAGCGCCAATTTTTGGGGCTTTTCCTTTGCGCTTACATATGCTTAGTTGCTGCGCTCGGTTTGGCTGGCTTTGGATTTTGCTTTAATCACGGGCTTCTGTAGGCCTACCACTGGGTAAAAGTTTACGGGGCGAAAGATCATACTTCCATCATCATCCATACCTCGACTTCAATCCCCGACGTGGACGCTGACGCGATCGAGATTGGCTGTGACTTGAAGTGGCGCACACAGGCAGCTTTCGTTACAGGATTCGACAGATGGAACTACCGAGGTTCACAGGCGGTTATCCATTTCATTATGACACGTATGATAGATTGAAAAGAGGTTAGGCATACAAGACGGTCGCTTCTTTGGCGAATGTTTATGTTTTGTTTTGTGATAGCCTTTCTGCGTCGGCTCAAGGGCCAATTTAAAAGAATATGAAATTATCAGCCGTCATCTTTCTGTTTTCGCTTATACAAAATACAAGTCAGCTTTCCTACGTGATTCCAAACACAGCTTTCAAGTATTATATAATATCTTGAGGAGTATCAAGAATACTCTTTATTGTTCCTTAAAAGTTTGGCTGAGTGGTACTTTTTATAATTAATTTTTTTTTCTAATGTCATTTATGATACATTCAATATGCATATGACTTTATTGTGTCATAATAGCTGCTAAAGCTAAAGTTCTCATGATCCTGGTGTGTTTGGGGTACTCGATTCATTTCTAGAGCCTATATTAACATCTTATTTAATTCTTGATTTGAAGAAGTCTGTCCCAAGATATGGGATTACATGCATCTCTTCGTCTATTAAACATTGAATTGTTTTGAAAAAGTAGGAGAACATTTTGGGGTTTTTTAGGATTCCGTGTTTGTGGGGTTTATTTTTTTTTCAAATTCGGGAGTGTTTTTTTCGGGGTTCATTATTTTTTGGAATCGGGTTTTTCGGTGTTTATTTTTAGTGCCGGACAAGAGATCGGGCTTGATAGGGGCTAATGTTATAAAGCTACTGTATATATATAAATTGGTTATTAAATTAACAGCAAATGTGTAAGAAAGCGTTTACTGGCCATAAAAAAGGGGAACGGAGGAGGGCGTCGGTGACTACGCGGTCTGGACGCTGGCATGAACGAAAATGGGAGGGAATCAACGTTGCGGAACGCTGCAATAAAATACATTAGTATTTTTAACACTACAGTAAAAATAGTGGTTACAGTGTTGCGAAACTATAAAAAAATTGACTATCGATACTATCGATAGTTTTTTTCAAGACTATCCAGTGTCAAAATCTATCGATAGTGTTGGGACTATATTGATAGTACTATCAATAGTGGTATTGATAGTACTATTGAAGCATGAATCTCGGATGGCCATCAATACTATCGCAAGTCAACATTAAAAAAAAACAAAAAAAAACTATCGAGTGTTACTAAGATTAATGCACAACCCACTGAAGGAAATCACGACGAATATGTGCGGGCAGGTGGTGTTGTGGGAACAACATGAAATAGAAAGGAAACTTAATCTAGTTGCATTATCATGCAATGCATTTAGAGATAAAACAAAAATTGCGTTTCGATACGTTTGCTGTGTACGTATATGGCATATTCCTGGGGTTCAGATATCAGTCTTCGCACTTTAGTATTGCCCCATTTACAAAAAAATAAAAAAAAATAAAAAATTTTGTCTCGGAGTTAGGGAAAACATTTGTTGAAGACATTTAGCATCAAGGCTTCTCACAAGTTTGTTTCATGCCTGTGTTTCTTATATTATTTAATTGTAATATATTGCCTTTCATAGTATTGACCACTGGGGAACGGCCCACTCGTAACAATCCCACTCGTCACCCCTCGAAACTCGTCACAGGAAAACTGGTCCCATCGGCCCTCTCGCAAAAGGAACACTCGTCAAGAAGGGCGATTCGTCATCGGAACACTGGTTGCAAGGTCGACCCGGTGTCAAAGAGAAAACGTCTGGCCTTGTTTTACAAAAATATACTAGGGTCCAGTGTCCTCGTGTAGCAAACGTTTTTTTTTCTTCTTTCGATTGTTTACATAAAGGGAAAGGGACCAGTACCCGCATGTAACAAACAAAGCCCGACCTGCGCTAATTTAGAACTGGGATAGCCATGCTTAGATTAATCACGCTTTGTCTAACAAAAGAACTTCAAACCCAGATTTTAACCAGTTCCGCCTAAAGGCGAACTGGCCCGCGAACGCGGGTTATAAAAAAGCTGCACTCTAAAACTTTCGCGTCTTTGCTAGGGGCACGGAGAGTATGGAAGTAACGAAAACTCGGCATGGGGGCTCCATTGCTACTCTACGAGGGGTTTTCCTATACAGTTAGCAGAAGATGCGGTGTTCGTACTTACTCGGTATATTGCGATCTTACTACCTCCAAGGCAAAGGTAACTGCGGATGAGTCCGTCAGTGTTGTAGTGGCTGTAACTGGGACCCACACTCATGCAAAGGCTCCAACTGAGACGAACATACTGAAAGTTCGTCAGAGCATGAAGAGAAAACAGGAAAAAGATATTGCCTCGTTTTTATTTTGGTAAGTCGCAGTGTAGTCTCTAAACTGTTTTCTTGTGCGCTAATTTATTGCAGAGAATGGAAGCGACCCCCCACCACATCGGATCCTATTTGATGTCGCCGCTACTGCCAGATGCCTTCGTCAAGCACGCTGAAATTTGAAATTCGAAAGCAAAGACAAGCATGCTAAAGTCCATACTTTTTCCCAAAACTGCGAGAAGACATAATTTTACCAAACGAGTACAAGGTAATTCAAGTCTTTGTTTCATAAATTTCTAGTGAACTACCCAGTTCATCAAATTAGAGCACTAAGTTCTATATTTTTTTTTTTTCAGGTGTCGGGGCTACACTACGAGCCCTTTCTTGCTCATGACAGCGCGTCTGGAGACAAGGACCGTCTTCAAGTTTTCGGCACACCGAAATATTTTGAGCGCCTTTTGTACTTTGAAGGCCTGGTTCATAGACGGGACTTTCAAGGTGAGTCCGTTGCTATTCAACCAGCTTTACACGGTGAATCTCAGAGAAAAGCTCACCGGAGAAAAGCTCACCGCAAAACCGGCGGATGCGGAGAAATGCTCACCGGCCATTGAGCGTATGCGGAGAAAAGCTCACCGATTTTTTTGCTTCTTTTCATATGGAGAGTGTTGAATCATGCCTAGCATATACCAATTTATTATCATAAAATATCGACAGCTTCGTAAAAAAACACTGTCCTTTTTTGTAATATTTTTTAAGCTTTTTGGCTATATTGCTCCCAAATTAATAATTGCGGGCGAGTGTATTTTGTGGTTTATTCTCTAGGCAACGAAAGCCTAAATAAAAACTTTTTAAACTTGAAGAACAGCAAAAAGTTCAAAAACTTAATAATGTCTGCAAAAATGAAATCAACAACTTTCTATAATATTTGTTTCCCAAAATTTGAAATATTCGTGTAAGAGCCGGGCAACACTGTCCATAAGTCAAACTTCTTCGAACTTGAGGGAAATTTCGCAGGTTTCCCGATTAAAGGGTCTTTCTACTGGCGGAAATGTTGTCACGGCGCGTAAGGAGCGCTTACTTTCTGAACAGTTGAACAGTTAATTTTCCTTCATGATAATTGTAATGAGTGCATTATTAGAAGCATCGTTAGCCTGCTGCAGCCTAGTAAAATGCAGTTGCATTCGTTGATTTTGAAAAGGCAATAAAACCTGCTGTTACCATGTTTTGTAATTTTTGATTACAAGACACATATTCGATATTCGATTCGATATTCGAAGCCCGTTTTTCGTCTTATTCGTATTCGATTCGTATTCGAAAATTTCAATATTCGCACACCCTAGTTTTTATATAAGCAAGGTTTTTACGTCAAAGCCCCAGGAGCCCTTTAAAATGCCTTCTCAGCACTGAAACAGTAGTAGAACTACAGTGATAGAACGGTGTAGTATAAATAGAGGCGCATTCCGAAACACTCCTGCTTCAACCTTCAATTTTGTAGACACTGAAGGCGCCGCTCGGTATGTTTTCGGAAAGACGTCGTCGTTAAGTATATGAGCCCCGGTATTTTGTGAGTATCGTAGAGCCTTAGCACATATTTAGTATTTAGTGATTCGGGTGAGTAGTAGATTCATGTGATGCATGTAGTGTCCGCGAGTTCCCGAAGCTTTGAATTAGCGCAGAAAGTATTTGAACCTCACATTACTCATATTTCGCAAAAATGAGTGCTTACGATATACTGAGTATGTGTTTCAAACCAGGGGGTCGATTTGCCTTGCTGCATATCCGACCAGCAGGAACAACACGGAGCCACGGTTTCAACAGGAAGAAACCAAAATTACTTTGACATGGCCGAGACGATCAATACATTCACGTCGTTACCAGCGGCGCTTCAGTTCAGGCAGCGACTGCTACGCGCCACCTTGATAAGGCATCGCGAGCGGAGCCTTATCAAGGCGGCGCTCGCGATGTGCGCGTGGCCGGCTTCGCCACGCTGGAAAGTCCGCTGACTTTGCACCGTAGTCGAGCAACTGGGCTGGGGAGCCACCAGGCTGTCCGCACTACCCCCCTCCCCCCTCCCCTTTTCAAATTTCGTCTGGCATGTCTGACGAAACAAGAGCCTCGGGCCTTGGACCGCACTCTACGGTCCAAGGTCCGCGGGCCGCCCCTGACGCGCCGTCATCCTTCATGGCCCGGTCAACCACGAGCCCTGCCGCCGTGTCGTTCCTAATGCGGAGTCTGGTGACGACGTTGTCCATGAGCCATTTTGTGGAGAAACAAGGAAGCAGACAACATGGCGGTGTAGCTGAGGGTTGAGCCTTACTTTATTTTCGTACCCGTTCCAGAAAGGTCCAAAATAACAGATCTGAAGTGAACACAAAATTCTCTCCCCCCTCTTTTGAAAAGGGAGCAGATCAGTGGAAGTAGAAAACTACCCCCGAAATGCAAGAAAGGCGAAACTAGGGATGCCGCAAACTTTTTTCGAATCGAAGTTTCGATGATCGAATCAAGCGAATCGGAAGGGTCGAAAGATTTCGCATTTTTGAATTTTCTATATCGTAAAATTCGACGGAAGTCGAATTTCGGAACTTGTTAAGCTAAGAAGTTCGACGCTTTTCGAACCATCGAACTTATTAGGCTAAAAACATCGATCCTTTTCAAACTTTCGAACTTATCACACTGCAAAATTCGATGCTTGTCGAACTTCCGAACTTGACTGACCAAAAAATTCGATGACTTTCGAACTTTCGAATTTCTTGCACTAAAAAGTTCGAAGCTGTTCGAACTTTCGATTTTCCTATGCTAAGGAAATCGGTAATTTTCGAACTTTCGAAATTATTTATTAATTGAATTCGAAAAGTTTCGAACTTTCGAATCTTGAAAAGTGAGAAGTTTGACGAACTTCGAACTTTTAGAGTAAAAGTTTGACGTTCGTCGAACTTCGAAAGACCGGCGGACGGTTTCATTTGAATTCAAGTAGTGAGGTACATTCGTAATTTTTTTTTCTCGAACTTTTACATGCGGTGTTCCGTTCTTTACGAAAGACAATGCCGTTTATTTCAATGTTCTGGCATGCTTAGTTTTAAAGAAATAAATTCCCGAAGGAGCGAGGGAGGACGACGGGTTTTTGACGATTATCGTTTATGCCAGATTTGAAGCGCGATGTAGCCGAAGCTATTTATGGTAGAGATGTTAAACTTTTTAAGAATGATCTATGTATAGCCTAGATAAGTGTCGTCTTTAAGATATGACTATTGTTATTCAAGGTGAGTTTCGAAGAAATGTCCAAACATGTAATCTACATGCAATTATGCCCTAAACTTGGTATTTATTTTCGTCTAAGTTGTTTGAGGTGTCGCATTTAAATTAACACCACAGACAGTACATATCATTGCCATCTGCAGAATACAAAACAATGTATTTATTGTTTTTTTCACGTTAAGGAATAAATTAACTCATAGGAGAAGATTTCTAATTTTGTTCAAGTTCAGCACGTCATTAAAAAAAATATTTTTTTTTTCGCTTCACGTTCCTGGGACGTGTTTCTTTTAGCCTGTACACATTTTGGTAGGAGAAAGTTGTTTCGAAGTTCTGAACCTCTGAATATGCAAGAATACAGCACATCTGGCGAGTTCTTGATAGTTTTTTCTTTCTCCAGCTTTTTATCCCCGCATTTATTATTATTTTTTTTTACCATTGGCACAATTATTTAGGTCGTAAAGACATAGCTTTGAACTTCCGAAACACTAAGCATGCGACGAGTAGTGCCTTCTGACAACGAGTTTCTAACAATGACCATCTACGCGATCTTTTATGCAGTGAAGAGCGACAGTAGCTATACATAGGCATAAATAATTTCTGATTAAAATAAGCTCGACCACGCCCTCTTTCCCCGTATTGTTTTCTTTAACAGTCCGAAATATATGGAAGGGGGGAAGGGGGGCTGAGGCCCCCCCCCCCCCCCCCCCCCCCTCCCCTCTTCCCTACCCAGTTTTTCCTCTTCCGACGCCACTTGTATGGTAGAACGCTCCTCGACCTCGAGTTGTGTCGGCTTCTGTGCTTTTTGCGAGGCGATTCCTCCGTCCCAGAAAATAAACCGCCAGGACAATTACAAACTTAACTTACTATATGCCAGCGTCACTCGGGCGGCGTTCGATCGGATTACTACCAGCGTGCAAAGGGTGGGGAGGTAGTTTGCCAGGTCGCTTCAAGGATTTTCTGAGCCTCAACCTCCTGCCCGCCCCTGGCCATTTCGAACTGGATGAGTATCGTAAAACAGTGTGTTCGTGTGATCACTACTGCGTGATGCACATTAATGAACCCCCCCCCCCCCCCCCCCCCCCCCCGGGGTGGCGGTCACAATTACTGATCTATGGTCACACTTCACTCTGCACTGGCAAATATTCCAGCACATCCGGGACGCTTGTCGTCTCATTTAATTGCCTGACCAACTTCGCAGAGCCTAGGTATCAAACCCTAACTTTTCTAAACTTGAATTCGTGAAAACCAGTGAGTCGTGAAAACGTTATTTGAAACTGAAACTGTGGAGGAACTTGAAAACTGGACTTCGAACTTTGAAAACTTGGACTTGAAAAAAATTCAAAATCTTCGAAGTTTTTTTTTTCCGAATTCAGCGTTAAAAGAGAATCGAAACTTTTGAACTTTTCGAACTTTATGCAGAAAGAAATTCGAAATCTTCAAATTGTTCGAACTTAACGTCTATAAAAATTCGAAGCGTTCGAAGTTTTCGAATTTTATTTCCAAAGAATATCGAAATCTTCGAACTTTTCGAACTTCAGATCTTAAGAAATTCAGATTTTTCGATTATCTCGAATTTCAAGTTAGGAAAGTTCGAAATCTTCGAATTTATCGAACCTCAAGACAAGTCGCCCGTTGAGGCAGACTAAGTTCAGGCTGTATAAATATACCCGCATTCCAATTTCTTTTCTCCAGACTGCCATCGAACTAGCATCTAGCCAGCCTCACAAGCTCCGATCCAATATATTGAATAAAGAATTTAAAATCTGTCTACGAGTAAGACGGCGGACCTGTTTCCTTCAGTAAACATGAACTCACGGCTCCATGAAAACCTTTCCCGGGAAAGTGATCGTCGCGGGCTGAGCCTCTTCGAGTTTACTTAGAAACCAACGATATCATAGACAATCCCAAAAAGCGCGCCGTTTTTCTGTTACTGTATGGTCCAACCACTTTTGAAACAGTGAAGGCACTTATGGAACTTAAGGCGATGAGTGAGCGAAACTGCGTAAAGGTCTAGCAACACAGTGCGCGCGGTCAACTTTGAAACGCCAGATTTAATGGCTTTCGGTTTCTAGATATTCTGAGGGCAGTGACGTTTTGTCAGCGGTGGTGACGCAATATTTGTGTGGTTTTCCGACTTCCGAATATCCAGCGTATACAAAGGACAAGGTCGTCTTGCCTTTCACTTTTAGGGACACTCTGAATACACCTTTTCTATAACTTACCCGTGCATGAAAGAGAATGCTAGGAAACTAAATACGCGCGCTCGCCTTCTCTATACAAAAAAAAAAAAATCGAATTAAAACCCCAATATGAGGCGTTTGTGGAACGCACGTGCGAAGTGTGATTGGTTTTAGGTTTCTGTTTTCAAACTCTTACGGCTGCAGACGTCAGCAGGCGCATCGCATGCTGCATACGTTCCCTTATGTGCTTGGCTAATGGGGCAAAAGGTCTATTCTTTCTCTCGACACATACGAAAGAACTGAAAGTGCCACGTTTAACTGTAGAAGCATATATTGCCCGGAGGCGTGCGACAAGACAGTGGCGCCGCGGTGCGGCTCCATTTAGAAGCATTTTGCATAGCCACCGTGTGTAGCAGGCTATACTCCGCTCAATCGCAAGCTGAGACTGCAGTGGAAGCTATTTTGTATTGAACCATGCTTAAAAGCGTCAAAAAGACAAACACAAGAGAGAGGACAAGCACGGGCGCTTCTTCTCTCCTGTCTTCTCTCTTGTGTTCGTCTTTTTAGCGCTTTTAACCATGGTTCCAATACAGCCATCATCAACCAGCCCAACAGCAAGTACTTTTACAGTGGAAGCTACGTACTCGTTGGACCAGTGATGCACCTGTCTTTCGGCACGTCATCACGCGCCCGGCCATACCCACGTGCGAAGAGTCGGGTCAGGTGATAAGAGGGAAGCGGCTGATTAATCCGGTGTGCCCGTAGTTCTCACTGTAATCTCAGCTTAAGGGTGAACGGGAGAGTTCACTCTTAAAAAAAAAATCGCCGGACATATAAGCGCCCTAGGTTCATAAGAAACCGCCTGTACCGAATTATATTTCTCCAGTCCTTCCCATTGGCATTATATAATAATAACATGTCCACACAGTTAAATAAAAAAATGTGTTGCTTCAATAGATCTTGATACTTTAAAATCAATTAACTGTGCGGAGAGCCTTTGGCTTTGCCTCCTCGTGTACAGTTCCGAAGCCCACATCCCCGCCGGCGTGAACACTGCTGACTCTTCCGACATCCCCAGTGCCAAAGCCTTCATAGACCGATGTCACCGAGCGTTCAGCGCATGCGTGACGCCACCATAACTTTAGTTCCCAAGAGGCAAACGCCAGTGCACGCGAGGGCTCGTGCTGTCTCGTGCTCCTCACGCGCAGAGCTCCAGCGAGGTTGTCGCACGTGCAGAAAGACTAAAGTTCCCTCGATGCATCGCGGCAGCGGTGGCGTAGTCAAACTGCTTGGTGAGATCGGTCTATTACCTACCAGTCTGGAACCCTCTGAACCTCGTCACGCAAGCAGCGACGAGGATTGCGTTCCCTGCTTGCTTGCCGGCAAACATTCGTCGAGGTTTTCTCCGGGATTTCTCACCAAACAGCGCCGTGGCGCTCGCCCGTGGCCTTATTTGGGCATGATATTCTCGGTGGGAGCGAGAGGGGAAGGAGTCAAAGGGGTCGGGCTGGCTATGTAATGACATAGCTCGGGGGTCTAAACGGTCTTGATTTGACGGGCTTCAGTTAGGGTCTGGAGTTAGGAGCCTTCGAGGGATAGTCTCTATGGAGTCTTTATTGGGAGGCCTTATCGGAGGTCTTAAGTAAAGGTAGCCTCGACTCATTAGAAGTTTTTAGTAGAGGGTATTGATAAAAGTCCCCATGGATGGAGCCGTTCAGCTGCAGCTGCCACCGGAGGGAAAACGGGACTCGGGGTGACGGAATGCGAGTTAGTAAACTGTTTGATTGCATGCACTTGCTGTGCGTGACATTCCTATGAACGACTGGAAAGCAGATTGATCGAATCGGGCGTAGTATAAGGTCTAACGATCCCACACCTGTTGGACGTAATCGCTGGAAGGCGCGTTTCCTTCCCATCCCATTCCACCACTCCGCCTGTTGCGCAGGGTGGTGTCGTGAAGTGATTTAAGCTGCCACACTCTTCCTCTAATGAAATAAAACGAACTCATAGATTTTAGTCCTATAAAGCAGAACCCTTCCTCGCTCTAGATCTACAAATTGGAGGGTCAAATCTGGAAACTGGAACAGTAGCTTTTGTCGTGGCAAAAAAGTACAATGAATCCTTTTTCTGAAAGAACATCTGAGGAGATAAAACATTACGTGGCTGTAGGACCATTCGTGAAAAAACGATTACACCCCAAGAACTATTATTTGACGTTCAGTCCATTGACGTCGAAGGGACCATACCAGCCTCCACGAGCGGCTTGATAGGCGAGTGATGGAACTTATTCAAGTAGCTTATGCACGCATTAAAAATAAAAACTACAGGAAAACACTCGAGTTTTTGTTGGCGCTGCTGCAAACCCTGAGTGTTTTTTTTTCCCTTCTGTAGTCTTTGACAAGTACATTAGCTATTTAGAACTTTGTATCCTACCGCTATCAAGCTGCTCGAAAAAGTTGGCATCGTCAGTTTGACATCAGTGAACTCAACCTCGAAACGTAATTTTGCGGTGTCATATATGAGACAAGGGGCGTAAGTAGTACACCCCTTAGTTCTGAGAGTCTATGGGGCAATTCATCATAGCGTAATTTGTCCCGATGACGATACGTCTCACGATTGGGCGGAATGAGTTATGTTTATTTCACTTTGTAACTAATTGAGTGTGTTTCTTCCTAATAAATAATCATGAGTCAGGCCCTTTCTGTATTGGCACATTCTTGTATCTTCCATAAAAGGACTGGTTTAAATACTCTAAATTATATTTGACAACGCAAGTATGACAGAAAACTCTAACTTAAATTTGTGCTAGTACGCAGGGTACAAGGACGATCTTGGGGAAGAGTTCCTTTTTGGTTAAGACCATCAAGAAATGAAATGCAGCTCCAGATTGTTTACGACTTAAATGCGGAAACATTTTCCCCGTTTTGTTTTCCCTCTGCACGAAGGACTGATACAGGTGCTGCAGGCTAAAAATTGATTAAAAAAGAAAAACAAAAATTGAGCGAAGACAAAGACCAAAAGGTTTGCATCTGTTTGTCAACCAAAAAGATACGCGCAACAAATAGTCTTCAACGTTTTCGATGCGACATAGCATCGTGAACTTTCTAAAAAGGGTTCAACACGGAATCTAGAAAACAAAAGCGACTAATCACTTCAAAACCAAAAAAGTAGGCGTCGAACAAAAGGGACCTCGAAACTTGATCTCCTGTACATATTTCTTCGATAACACCCCCTTTCCGGTTTTGGAGCAGCTGACCTAGTGACGAATTTCCCTGTGATCGATTTTTTTTTTGCTACGAGTTGCCATGTTCCGGATTGTCTTTCGACGAACCCCCCGCAGCCCGTAGCATACAGTACTTATATCCCCTTCTGTCAATGTCATGAAATTGGAAAGGAAACTGGAGTTGCCGCTGCGCAAGGTCCATGACTGACCCTGCACTGAAACATAACCTGAACGCATTTGTGGATTACTGCTTTTTGCAATGTGGACTTGAAATTCAGAGTTTAGGGCATCAACACGTTTTGACGAGAATATGACCGGCGAAGGTTTTTGAGAGTTGTTTAGATTGATCCGGAAACGGGAACCCTACCTATGTACTGTCGCCCAAATATCGTTGGTATTTCGTAGATTTCTGAGGTGGTTTATTCTAGATATTTATTTGCATGTTTTTCTGTGCATATGTTATCCTTGTGCCTGTTCTTGTTTGCAGTTGGGCATAGGCTAGATAGCCTCAACCGAGCTATGAGTACCATGGGAACGCGGAAGGGGCCGGCAATTGTCTTGAGATTGGGGGAAATCTATGAATATAGGGCAACACCGCCACTTCTAAATTTTTTTATTATTTTTTTTTTGGGGGGGGGGGGGGAGGGGATGAAGTGGTAATTTCACTTATTACTGTCTCTTTAATTTGAGGCAAGGCTTTTAGCAATGTCTATCAGATTGCTTTCCGGAAACTGAACTTTTCTTAGGCGGCTGATATGATTGTGAAAGCTTGAGGCAGCATCATTATAGCATGATTTTTTCAGAGCAACCTTCATCAGAGACAATTCAACCCCTCTCTCCACTAGTTGAGAATGCACTAAATTAAACTGGAGCAGGCCTTTTCTTGATCTTGGTTCAAATTAAAAAAAAACGGCGTTTTCAAATTTTAAATTTATATCCAGATTGTGAATCCATCCAGAATTCATTACCTTGTGCCTGAAAGTCAAACCTTGGGCATTGTACAAAGACAATTCTATTGCAGCTTCAATTAAATCGTCATTCACAACCACAGGTGCGCACGCCAACACCAGAAAGGCATCTATACGTACCTGATGATTTTAAAGTCACCTTCACTAACTAGTTTTCAGATGATTGCCTTTCCACACTCTGTGAGGAAAATTTCGCACTGGACGTCGGGTGACTTGGGGCGTTATAAAGAATCAGCACTTTCACAAGCGCAATTCGCCACTCAACCTGCTACCATTAATTTAAATTACAGAGATCAACTCGTGAAACAATTCTACGTTGATTCCATTCATGTTCTTGAAAAAAGCCTTTTTCGACTGTTGACCGCACTGCCTGAACGCAGGAAGAAGTTTCTCGTGTGGTATGAACTAGAAAACATATTTCGCGTCAATAGAGAAGCCGGGAATATACACATTGCACCACTCTCTCACTTGTTCTAGGACCACTTGTGAAATGCGGATCAAGAGCGAATCACCGATCACAATATATATGCTTGCTCAAAAAGCCGCCCATTTTCCTCTGGCAAGACTCTAAAAAAATGCTGCGTCACTATCGCCTGAACGTGACGGAGCATTGAACGGGCATTTCACATGACAAAATGTTACTAAAAGCACACTGAATAGCCAACTCGTATATATCACCCGTTAAGAAGCCTATCTTGTTCTTAGAACTAACAGTTTTTTTTTCGTTTTCTTTTTCTTTCTTATTATAGCTTCTATTTGTAAAGGGTGAGTACGTCCATTCAACCTGCCACATAAAATCATACAGGTGATCCAAAGTTCTTTTATAGAAAAGAGTCAGTGCATCGGAATACAATCGTGGGCTCTTGGCCAGTAACAATAGACACACATATTAAAAAAAGAAAGACATAGGAAAAATAAGATAAAGGAAGACCCATTTGTGGAACCTTATACTGTGTTAACCCTTAAGCTGAGACTACAGTCAAAGCTACAAGCGCTAGCTAACCCGCGTTCCTGTCTTCGAGACGTGCATTTCTAGCACGGATGCTCGTTCTGCGGAAGAACGCTTCTAGGCAGGGACCTCGAGCTCTCGTCCTAGTGGCATTGGCTGCAATCTCAGTTTAAGGGTGAACGGAGTATTAGCGACGTGCGCCACCAAAAGCGTCGCAGTCATGAGCCTTCCACGATTGGTCAAACGTTCACTATGACATCTCTATACTCTATTTCACCTTATGATGTACCGCAGGAAAGGCTACGAGCGCGAGCTTCTTGCTCTAGGGTGAATATCAGCGGCACAAGCGCTCGTGCCTTAAGGGCAGCTGCCAACGCTATGAGCTCGCGCTTCCAGCCTTCGCTGCGGTACAACATAAGGTGAAACGGAGTATAGTAGGGTCAGTTCTGCTCTCACCGACGGAAATAACAGCGAAGTCAGACTCTTAACTTTGACGGTGTTGATTTAGGAACGTGATAACCAGACTTCCACCGCACTTTTAACGCACCATCGAACTTGTCGCTCGCCGCTAATAATCTCGGTCGTGACGTCAGGGGTAGGAAACATGAAATGGCGCCACCGAAACATCTCGTCGCCAAGAGGAAATACGTTAGCATGACCATGGGGAAAATGCAACACACGTCCCCTTTTGCGAAACGCTAACTCTGGTCCCTTCATTTTGCTGTTTTGGCTGACTGTCTTGGCTTTCGCTCCGCACACCTGCAAGTTCAGACTTGCTCAGGCATCCGCGCGCGCCATTGGCTTCCGCCCTGTGACGTCACCTAAATCTCGCCTTCGTCCTTCACAAAACTCTCCTCCTCTCTACTCATGTCGCTTCCCTTTCCACTGTTTTGTCCACAGACGACGCCGTCAGCTTTTCGCTGTTATGTGGTTACTAGGGATGGTACGAATCACCGGAGATTCGGATTCGGACAGATTCGGAAATCTCCGAACTTCCCGCCACGAATATTCAGCAGAATCGGAGATTCGGAGATTCAGCAGATTCGTCACTGGTTGTGGACGGCAACGTGAACCTTTTATCGTAAACCTCGCAAATGCGGTCAGTTGTGTTCATTTTAGTTACTGTTACTGCATATAATCAGATTTTGTCTTGTTTATTTCAACGCATGGTATGTACTGTATACTGTCATTCTAAACCCAGGCACGCGCCCAGGTCCAGCTGAGCTGATCGGTGTAATTGACGTAGGCCTAACCAATGCACGGTGTCAGTTTCTGTGCGATTTCGTGGTGATCGGTAAAATGTAGCGAAATGCTGTGTATTATATATAACGTGGCACAACGCACAATAAATTTATTCAAGCAAGGAAATGATTTGTCTCCTTCTCTAGAGCTGCGTATGTCTGTACTTGTAAGGCGCGTGAGCGAGATGAATGTTGCTCGTCACAACTTCGACCGCGTACCGGCACCGGTGGCGAAGAAAAACGTCGCCAATTCGTACTGTCCTTTCTCCGTTCTCGGCAGCAAGTCGGCCGTGAAACGTTACGCGTTGCATTTGATCTAAAAGAAACACAACACAGGGGTGTCCAATGCAACTTTATTGTTTGGAAACAAGCACGGTAACCTAATCGGATATTATTAACCAGAAAGGTGCCAATGCAGTACAGGAGACAGTAATAGTACGTCGCAAGGAGTTTCAAATTGTTTTCCGTCTTCCGATAACAGTAGCTCACTGGACACAGGTTGGAGATAAACGAATCGAACGTACTCACTTTTGTGGTGTGTGCCACTATGACCGTAATTATGGGCACAAAATGTGTCTGTACCTAACAGCACGTACGGAATCGATCTCTTGCGGCGATGAAAACATGCGCTTGTGTTTCCACGTGCACCAAGCATGCCTATTTCGGTCGTATTCCGGAACCGAAACCAATTTTCCCGCGATACCGTTCTCGACAAACATCCAAAATAATATCAATAAAGCGTAACATTTGATTTATTACTATGATATAGTATTAAACATTATTTTGTACACTTTGTAGAATTTAGTGAATTTAATATCACGAAAAGTTGAAACACTCATCAATATTTGAGCGTGTGATTGCTGATAGATTAACATGTTTTTTTGAGAAGTATAATATAATATCTCAGTCCCAATACGGCTTTCAAAAGAAAAAATCGGCGGAGCTAGCGCTTCTTAACATAAAGGATAAAATAGTTGAAAATATTGAAAACAAATTATTTACTCTTGGTCTCTTCTTAGATTTAAGTAAAGCTTTCGATACTGTGCAGCACAATATTTTACTTAGAAAGCTTGAAATTTACGGTGTGCGCGGAGTAGCTCTAAAATTAATTGAAACGTATCTTGCAGATCGTTACCAATATGTACTAATAAACGGCGAATCGTCAAATAGACTTAAAATCCAGCATGGTGTTCCTCAGGGGTCAATTGTAGGTCCACTTCTTTTTCTTATATATGTTAATGATATAACGAATATATCCGGTTCCTCCGACCTTATAATGTATGCAGACGATACCAACGTATTCTTTTCTGGAGTGACGAAAAGATGCCTAGAAAATGCTACGAATGTCTACCTATTGAAGCATTACAATTGGTTACAAACAAATTGTTTAAAACTAAATACAAGAAAAACTAAGTATATTATTTTTAAGCCAATAAATAAACTCGACTGCAGCCCCATAAGCTTAAAATTTGAAGACACTGTGCTTGAGCAAGTGTCGGAAAAACAATTTCTCGGTGTATGGTTTACTGAGGACCTTTCATGGAACACTCACGTAAATAAACTCAAAGGTGAATTATCTTGTGTTACGGGAAGTATATATAAAATACGAAACTTGCTGCCCACTTGGCTAAAACAGACGTTGCGTGCTATTCTTTGTTGTACTCTAATATCAGTTACGGCATCTTAGTTTGGGGGACGACGATCAATACGAACTATGTCAAACTTATCACCCTGCAGAAGGGGATTCTTCGCATGTGCGAAAATTATAAAGGAGATATTAGAAACATAAGAACCCAACCACTATTCATCAAATATAATATGCTTCAGGCTGACCAAAAATACTATTTTAAGCTCTTACAATGGATTCACAAACACAAAATATACTCCACACCAAAATCGAGTTTAGGTCCGTACCAACTACGAGACCCAAAGCGAAGGATGCCTTCAATAAGAACCAATTATGACTGCACTGCTCTGTCATATCAGATAACTAAGATGCTAAACAGAACAGACATGAATATAGATTATAATAAAACATTTTATGCCTTCAAGAAACAGTGCCGAAGCTTTCTCGTGGGCAGTGGTATTAGCTTCTCAGTTCTGTAATATGTAGGCTAAGCTATTATTTTTAGTATGTATTTATATCTGACTACAAATGTGGCTCTTGGCATATATTCGATCATTCTTCATTGCTAAACTAAATGGCGGCCATCAGCCCTATTTTATGCTGTGACCTTCTTCTCACTTTTTTTTTATTTATATTAGCGATATTGTCACGAATGACAATGTGAAACAAAAAAAAAAAAACTAGGGAAAGTGAAACGTTTAATGGGGGCGAACTTGTGCCCAAAAATAAAAATGAAACAGAAGATAACAGCAGAGCGTCGCGGGCGTCGAAGTCGGCGAAAGAGCTGAGTCGAACGCTGGGGCGAAAACTGACTCTGGCTCGCTCCGCGAAGCCCCTTATGTACACGCACGCGTAGAACATTCGCACATCGAACAAGCACCAGGATTCTCGAATCTGCCAGAACACTAAATGCAGGGATAAACAAAAGATACGTCGCTCCCAGGAATCGAACCCTGGCTTTTCGCGTGGGAGGCAGGTACGATAACCGTTAGGCCACGTGCGCACTTCTTTTTTTTTTATTGCCGATTTTGACAGTAATTACAAACTTAACAATCAATGATAATTGCAATGATAAAAACACGTGCACAACACATAGGACTCGAGCATGAATGTTAAAATTCTTTCAAATTCTCTAGCGCGTCCAATATTGGCACCCAGTCAGGCGGACACTCTAAAGTGGCGTACACAGATTTCAGGCGACGAACAGATTCCGTAAAATACAGTCGAACGGGCCGCGCGTCCACATCAGCATGCCTTACAGCCATTCTACTGCACCATATTGCATGCAGGCCCAGAAGCATAAAAAGGTCAACCGGAATTTCGCAGTCTTTGTGAACAGGAAGGAACCTGATACCATGCGGTGTTAAAGTAAAATCTTTTTTAATACTTCTCTGGAGAACTTCCCAAAAAAAAGAAAGGCGTCCCAGCAGTCTAAAAATACATGTTCTGTAGTTTCGGGCATTTTAAACAGCAGACAGTCAACGCCCCAAGGGACAAACAGTTTTTTCTCGTGGAGCCAAGATTTTACCGGGAGAGTGTTTGTATGTAACTTAAAGAAGAAGGTTTTAACAGAAGGTGGGATTCACATTTTCTTAACTCTAGATAACACGTCCTGCCCTGGGCCAGCATGAAACATAGAACGGTAGACAGGTACAGGGAAGACAGCATCTATAATGTCTCGCGTGAGGCGTTTTCGGGTGACTCCCGACAAGTATTCAAAGGAGAACCGTACAGTCAAAAACCGACAAGCGTCAATCACCTCGCGAAGAAAACTACCAATTCGCCTTTGCTTTGTGTAACACGTGGCAACAACGAACGAAGGAATTTCCTCCGGAAGTCTAGTCTGAATGACAGCCCGAAGAAAAGGATTGGTTTGCTCTCGAGAAAACAAAAACCGCGATACAACTTGCTTGAGAAAAGGATGTGATAGGGACAGCCCGCCTTTCTTGACGCAGCGAAACAGATTATCCCGACATACTCTTTCCCACCCATACTGCCAAATGAATACAGCAAAAACACGGTGTAATTTGTGTAAATTTACTCTAGCGCAAGCGAAAACTTGAAGTACGTACCAAAATTTTGAAATTAAAAAAATGTTGCAGACAGTGGCACGCGTAAAAATTGACATCTCCGACCCACCCCATTTACCCGCTTTCTCTCGCGTCTCTTGAATAACCGTCGACCAGTATTCATTTGATTGTTTATAATGCTGCAGTGGAACACCAAGATACTCTGTTGGCGTTGACATAAAACAGATACCTTCAAAGACTTCGGGCTTCGTGGCCCATGTCCCATGCCAGAGGCCGCAGCATTTCTGCCAATTAACGGCAGCGCCGGTTAACTCGCAATAGGACTTTACTTCACGCACCGCTTCGGCAATACTTTTCTTATCTTCGCAAAAAACAGCAACATCATCGGCATAAGCTAGAAGTTTGACTTCTATATCTTGGAGAGAAAATCTATTTATAAGTCTATTTTTAATTATGTTTCTACAAAAGGGCTCGAGAAATATACTGAATAGCAACGGGGACAGTGGGCAACCTTGCCTGACGGATACGGATACACTAATACGCGTTGTGAGCTTCCCGTTAATTATCAGCTGGGTAGTACATGCTGTATAAGCCAAGCGAACAAAACTCAAAATTATTTTGCCTACTCGAACGTGTTGTAATATTTTATACAATACACTGTGCTGCACACGATCAAAGGCCTTCTCTAGGTCGATCTGAATCAGCGACATGGTCTAGTTCCTCGTCACATATCTCTACGCGCAATGTGAACATTTGTCAGAATTGAGCGACCTTTGATGCCACGAGTCTGATGCTCACCCACAATCTTACAAATAACGTTCTGCAACCGCCGGGCTAAAACTTTCATTAGAACCTTGTAATCAACATTACCAAGGGCTATTGGCCTGTAATTTTTTTATATATTTTAACTTTTGTTCATCATCAACTTTAGGTATGAGAACAGTGTGTGTGATTAAGAAAGACGGTGGTATCGTATTTGTGTCACATACCTCGATTATTACAGCATGAAGATGGCCTGAAATTACGTCTTTGTACTTTTTATAAAAAGCCAGCGTCTGACAGTAAGGCCCAGGAAACTTTTTTGATGGAAAATCGTCGATTGCACGCGCGATTTCTTCCACACTTATCGGAGCTTCCAGCCATTCCTTTGTCTCATCAATTAGACGGGGCATCCCCGCCAGATAATCCTTAAGTTGCGAGTCACTGCCATGCTCCCGTCGCAGAAACAGACTGCTATAATATTCGATAAAAGACTTCTCTATAACTGCAGGGAAACTACTCGACAGGCCCATGTAATCTATCTCTGTGATATTTTTTTGTTTTTGAATATTTGGCTTCTGCGCTTAGTGCCCGTTTGGTTGACTGTTCACCCAGAGTGTATTTCTCCGCCCGAGCTCTTACGAGTGCTCCTTTGTATTTTTTTGTTTCAAATTCAGCTATTTTTTTGTTTCACATAACTGAGCTAATCTGTAAATTGTCCGGGGTGTTCACATTCTAGTTTCGAAATGCGGTGAAGATCATCTAGCAGCAGCTTTTCTTCTGCTTTCTTCCAGTACGCGAGCGTACTAGCACGTTCTATAGCAGTTAGCTTAAACTCCCGTTTAAACCATTCCCACCTCGCACTGGGGCTCTCTCTACCGTCAGGCATCCTTACTAATAATGCTTCTATAGACTCATTAAACACGTCGTCCTTAAGCAGGCTGTTATTAAGTTTCCATAATCCCCATTGAAAGCCGGCGTTTTTCTGTTTTCCCCCGACAAAGAAAGAAACCAACGCATGGTCGGAGAAATAAACGGGTGACACACTGTAGTCTTTGAAACCAGTTAAAAGTTCAATCGACACGTAAGCTCTGTCGAGACGGGCATGACTTGTGCCTTGGAAATGCGTGTACCGCAAGGCCTGATCTTTTCTTTGGTAATTTGCAACATCATATAAAGTGAACTCGGTAACTATTTCATTCAAAATACCCGTGCTAATATCACGTTGCCGTGTTTTACAAGAGCGATCTCTTACGTCACAAACGCAATTGAAATCTCCCAACATAATGATTTTCCTTCGGCAGTCTAGATAAGCATAAATCCTGTCAAAAAATAATTTCCTAGAATTAAGATCGTTTGGCGCGTACAAATATATTATTCTGTATTCAACATTGCTCAAGCTGCAATCACAAATAACAAATCTGCCCTCGCTATCAACAGTGAGGGAGAGGTCACGCGCGTTTAAAGACTTCTTTAAAAACAACATACATCCTCCGGACAGTCCGTTGGCACGAGAGACGCACACCTCGAAGTAATGTAAAAAAGGGGCCAACAGGGAAGCGGTTGCCTCATCGCTTTCAACCTTTGTCTCCTGAATCGCGAGGACGTCTATGCCATTATCGAATAGCAGCCTTCTAACCTGGTACTGTTTGCGACGGGAGGCAAACCCGCGAACATTTAACGTCGCTACTTTCAGATTGTCGATAAGGCTAGACGTCCCCGCGTGTAAGTGACTTGCTTGGGAGCCGTAACCTCACCTGGAGCTGCCCCGGGGACGCATCAACCGGCCTGTTTGTCCGGTTTCCTGGGTTCGGGCGCAGGTTTTGGAGAGGGTCGAAGCGGCTTCATTTTAGGCGGTGCCGCCTTCACCGGTGCCTCCGCCACGGTCGGTCTGCCGTCAACTTGCTTAGAGTCCGAGTCTTCAGGATGCGGGCGTTTCGTAGCCAGCCCGCTGGCGTCGACCATGTGAACCTCGTTAACCGGTGGAACCGCAGTGTTTAACTGAGGCCCTTCATTCTTCAACGTCGGAGATTCATTTCCTGTCGCCGTCTTGTCTTTGTTGGTCGGCGCCTCTTCCCGGTTTTTCCGAGGATGCGTCGGCCGACGAAGTAGCGACCACCTTCAGCGGGTGCTCAGACGCGGCTCGGTCGACCTGCCTCCCTGCGCTTTCCGGCGACTCAGTGGTGGGGGCCGTCCCTTCCAGTGCTTCCTGCGCGTCTGCTTTATCCATGACATGCTCGGCGTTGGCGTCTTATCCACCGGAACATGTGGCCGTTGCGTAGGTCTTGATGCAGTGATCCGCGTCATGGCCGAACCGGTGGCAGGTTGCGCACTTCGGCACACGGCAGTCCCGGCGGATGGGCCCGGTCCGCTGACAGCGCAGGAAAAGCGGGGGTCTGCCCGGCGCCACAACGAGAGCCGGTCCTCCGGCTATACGCAGCTGGTGGGGCAGGTCTTTCAACCCTATCCCTGGCTTGAGCCGGATAACAGCCGTGCGTGTCATCGACCCGCAGCCCATGACACCTTCAACCCGCCACTTCTCAGTTCCTACGTCGATCACCTAGCCATACGGTGCAAGTGCCACCCTCACCTCGTCGTCGGGAGCGTAATGAAGCAACCAATGAATCTTGACTCGGACGTCCCTGTTCACCGGGTCCATGACGACGCACCGCCGTCCCTTGACGACGAGGTCGCCCGCAGCGATGATTTTCCGCTTACCCTCGGGTGACCTGAAGGTCACAGCCCAGACGTTGTTCATCTGGTATGCCCCTAAGGTAAGAACCTCGGGGAGCAGCGCCAGACAACTCAGGGTGTCGCGGAAGTCCTCCACACGGTACGGGCGTCCCCGGACATCGGCGTGAAGAAACACGGTGTTGAGCACCGTAGGTCCAGTTGGCAGAGGCGGCAAAATTATCTGATACTCCGAAGGCGCAGAGTCATTCCTGTCACTGCGGCCCGACAGGGCCGCTATCGCTGCTCCGGCGGAGCCTGTCATTCCACGTCCGCACTCGGTTAAAGCCAGAAGTGGAATGGGCCACGGGCACGATTCGTAACCGGTCAGCTGCGCGCGTGGCAATATAAGGGCCAGCGACCTACGCCCGAGTGGCTGCCACTTCTTGAGGTCTTGTCTACCCTCAAAGACTTCTAGCACGTTCGACAATAGCCAAGATGTCAGGTGTTTTTTAGTGTTTTATCGCGATTGTGTGTCACCGCATTGTGTCATCGTCGAAACAAAAAAAAAATGATTTAAAAAAAAGCCGCTTGCGTGGTGGAGTTGGCACCGGATGCGGCTGTCAGGCAGAGGAATGGGGTTTCAATCCAGTTTAACCCGGATCCTTATTGTATTAATTATGTACTAATTTAAGAAATCGGAGCTTATTTATTGATGTCATCGTGTGTTCCTGTTAATATCATCTCTGAAAATGCGGCGTATATGAAAGTAGCGGTAACCTAATGCTTCGGGTCAGTCACCCTTCTGTTGCCGACGCAAGATGCGTGGCACCTTTCTCTTTAGGTTTCCAGGCACATGTGCGCCTAATTAAATGTTTATTTTTCGTTCCAAATTTATCTGCTCTTTTTATTGGTGACAACATTGCGCAAGGTGGAAAGCGTATACAAATAAACACGTAAAAATTATGTTCCTGGAATACATAAGTTGACAAACCATCCTTAGATACGTCCTGTGCGGCGTCAAGCACTAATAACAGCCTACGTTTTATGGCCTGCACTCACTCACAACACAGTTACCTCTGAAGGTGCCCGAACTACATCGCACTCCAAGGAAACTGTAAGAACTATAGAAATGCGTGCGATGACTTCTGCGAAGTTGTTTAGAAGTTCCGATGTTCTAAAAGCCGTGAAGTGGTAAGGGAGCGTGATAAAATTATCAGTATGTTGCAACGCAAGACACTCATTATCTCATCCTTTTTTATGTTTGAAGTTACTGTTTTTTTTCAAGCTCCGGTAGAGCAGCGTCCACAGTATTGATGTCTCTGTTTCAGAGGTTCACAGCTCACTACACATTGTCGCTGTTTCAGTGCATTGCAACACGTGATCAACCTGCGCCATGGTTACCAATAGAAAGTCCTTGCGTAGCATAACCCCAGGTGAGGCAGTGCGACCAGAAGTACGCGCGGCACTTTTGAAGCACGATTTTCAGCGAGTGCCAGGAGCGTTGGCGTGCCTACGGTACCCTGTGGTAACACTTTGGAAGAAGTGGACAATAGCGGCATCGGCGTTTTTTAAGCTTTTATTTATCGCTCCATCAAAAAAAATCGAATGGACAGTATCCTACATTTGTGTATACCGTGTAAGTTGCAGCGTCACGACCTGCCTCGCCAAAGCTGCCTGACAGTGCCTGTTAAGCACTCGTCGCGAACGGCTGGTTAGTTGACACAGGCGTGCGTAAAAATTCTACGAGCATTTATTTACTTGCCATTGTAATTACGTAAAACCAAATGCGCGTAGTCTGTCTTTTGGAAGCTTTTGAAGCAAATGGTCATGTTCCTTGTGAAGGCTCCAGTGCGTAAAACAGGAACCAATTCCCGATGTCTAATGATCGACACACCGTTGCGCAAGCAGTTCTCTCCTATAGTTTCTGCAAAGAATAGACTTTTCTTTGATCGCAAGCAAGAACTTTGCGCTACTAACCGAAGCTTTTGCCTTAACGTTAAGCAAAGATTGTGATTGCAATCGCAGTACCTGAAATCCAAAGGGTATGCACTGTTCTAGAAGTTCCTAATTAAATTAGACATCCCAGTCCCTTCGAGCAACGCTGTTGCAAGGCGGACCACAACAATTTCTACTTTAACGCACTCGTTTTTTCGTGAAAATTGCATGGTGCACGAGCAACCAGCACAAAGGCCGACAGTTAATTCAGGGCATTTTCTTAATTTCTTATTTAGTGAAATTGCTCTTGATCTCCAAGAATCAGAGCTTCACACTTTTGAATCACGATCCTTATAGCTAGGAACCTTTTCTTCGTTGCAATTTGTTCATGAGTGCACGCAAGGATAAAGGTTAACCATTTATTTTTAGGTCATGCACAACATGCGCGAGTATTATGGGGTGAATTAAATAAGTTAGTCGTTTGACCTAAAATAAAACAGAAAGTCATTGTTTGGTTCGCAGGTCTTAGTTCTAATATCTTTCTCAGAGCGGGCAACGAACAACGCAGAATAAGGAAGTTATACACGTGAGCTTCGGTTTTTTTTTTTTAAATACATTTATGTTTGTAGAGCATGCTTGCACATCCTTTGTCTTAAATAGCGAGACTCAGATGCATGTATTTACCCTGTTTCAAACGCCAGCTGTGTACTCTATGAACTGTGTGTTTATCGGGCTGGTCCCCGAAATCTTCAACTACAGGAGGCGTCCGTATAGCGGGAGTCATATTGAAGAGAGGTGACTGCAGGTACCTACGGTGACACGAAGAACGCTAAAACTTTATTTTGTTGGGTTGCACTTTGGCAGAAATCTTGAATATCAAGTATTGTCAATTGTAAGAGTAGAATATTGCACAAACAATCCCGAGTTAGCTGTTTTTGTTTGTTTACTTATTTACGCTAGGGATGAACGAATGAGAGCTTCACAGTGCTCTTACGGAAATGTTGCACAGCATATACAACACACACACACACACGCACACACACGCACACACGAACGATAAGTGGATTACGCAACTGTCTGATTTATGCAAATATTGCGTTGTTTGGAGTGTTAGTCTTGCCTATGAGTTACTAGGCTTGTCTAAAAATTATACGCATTTCACATAAAACTTTAAACGCTTTTATGCTGATATGTTATTTTTATTCCTACCTTGCGTTTTACTTCTGAATACTTGCTAATTCACTCGTAGTATTTTTTGAGTAAAACGACCCAGAATAATCCCTATTCGGTTTCTATTTACCTATTCTAAGCAAATAAAAACAATATTTCTGACCGTCACTTCCTTGTAAAATGTAAGATGTGTTTATTGTTGTGGGACTCCCAAAGAACGTATGGAAAGCATTTATTAGAAATTGACGACTTCATGGCACGTTCCGATCTAACAGTCTTTAAAGTTCACGCCACGTGAACTTGAACTAGATTTGAAAGCGCAGGTTTCCCGCAATGTCATCCTTCTCTTCCGTGCCTCTTTTCAAGTTTGCTTGTTTGCTTTTATTTTATTTGGCTGCCACGTTTTACATAGAAAATGCCGCTTCATCCATCGCAAAAAGGCAGGAAGAGAGCGTTCGTCAATCGTAAACAGCGCTTGGGTTTTCTGTAAAGTGCGTCGAGAAAAAGGATGAAAGTTTCTGTTGTCGATGCGTATCAAGCCAGACATGCATCGATACAAATGCAAATATTCTACCGCTAAGCGGGCAGGGCGCTAGAATCTACGCGTACTTGCAAGACCAATGAAGTGCCTGCCTTTAATCCCGTGACCACACTCTCCGTTAATGAGTATTCGGAAAGGGGTAAATTAGGGTGTATGGTAGTCGTTTGACTGGACCAACGAGTACGCAGCTTCTACCGCGCTTTCAGTTTAAAGGCTAACGTAGCATAAAGCGGCATTTAGAGTGGCGTTGTACTCAAAAACCGCGAAGGGGATCCCCTTGTTTTCCTCATAAAATGCGTGTGAAATAATGCAACCCCTTTCGAAAACTGCCGTGAAAATGCGGTTCAAGATGAAAAAGAAAAAGTTCGAGGCACAGTGCGAATTGGAGAGAGGTGAAGCAAGCAATCTTCGTTCAAGTGCTTGTCGTGAACCAAAGGGGCGCCGCGGTTAACGTGAAATCGAGGAAAACAGGGTGAGACAAGGACGTGAACGGGATCGGGCACCGTCATGTGATGCCTTCTTCGTAATGATATCTCGCTACATGCACAGTGGAGGAGGCATTGGTGCGTTTGTGCGATACTCGATATCGGAGTAAACGAGAGGGTTGATAGGAGGCAAACCTATGAATATAACTGATTCATTTCAATTTGCGTTTCTGTTGTTTTGAAGATTGCGGGTGACTCAGCGGTGCAGAGCATTTGACCGGGTCGCCCGCATGTTAAATGGTCTTTCGTGATTTCTACCACGAGATGGCGATGCGTACTCGGCCACGCGAGCGGCGCTCCGTTGCTGATAAAATGCAGGCGCAGAACTATGGGGTTACTATTCTGTTCGCGGCGCGTGGTGATGACAGTCAACTACATGTTGTTGAGCAAGTGCGTTATGCCATTCTCCGAGGCTTGTAACAACGACGGAAATCCTACATAGGTGCCTATACTACTGCTCGCTTGCGAGTTCTGCGGCTGACGACCAGCAGCGTGGGACACGTTCGATCGAGTTGACGACTCCGAGAGGTGAGTGAATATGTTTTAAAACTTTGGTTGGAACTAGTTGGTTCATATCATTTAAAAAAAAAAAAAAAACTAAAAGCGCGAACTGAAACACGGAAGATAAAAAAAACCCAGTCCACAAAGACTGATGCTAGTAACAACTGGTTTTATTTAATAAACCTACAGGCAGCCAAACTGTCCACGAAGTTTGTTAAAAGAGCGAATGAAAAGACGGAGAGAAATTGTTGAAGCTTTCTTTATCAAGAACTCGGACGAAAAGTTGTGAACATGCGGTAAATTTTCTGCTGGATAAGGAGATGTCTTCTTTAAATGACTTCATATAGGACTGCGGATATATGTTATCGGTGTAGGCCTGTTATCGGTATGGTGAACGACAGTCTGGCTGTGCTTTTGAAGCCGCGAAAGCGAACTAATGTCAATATCACGCGCTTCTCAAACGCTACGCGCGCCACTCGGGTATCGCCGACATAGCCACGCCCCCGAGACAGGCTCGTGCGGGCCTTGCTTTTGCCACCGTTGTTTAATAATTGCCAATTCATCGTCACTCTTTTAGTGCAGAATGGGATTTGCATTTTTCAAAACTTAACGCACAATAATAAAACAAAAAGTGCTATATTTGATATTTTCAAAGACATACATCTATGCACTCCAAATTTCTAGACTTGTAATGCATCCAAGACTCGTTCTTGTTTTTTATTGAATAGATGAAGGACTCGTCTGGTTCTGTATATACGTGTATCTCTTAATAAGCTCACTCAAAGTTTGTTTTAAATATTTATTCAAAGAGAGCCTTTTTTTTGTTTGATTTTGAAGTGTCGTAACTCAGTTTCACATCACAATGCAGCAACGACATTAAAGGGCATGCTCCTGGTAAACATAGGAACTCGGCATAAAAACTATGAGAAGTGCAACGCCAGCAGTTTTCTTGTAAACACCACTTAATTGTGATAAAATTTCAAAGAATTCCCTTCACGCGATTTTGGTTTTCTCAGATAGCGTTTCTAACATCTGATCTCATTTTTTTTATGTTAGAAGAATTGGGCTGGTTCACTGTAAGGCTGATTTGATTGTATTCATGTTCAGATTTGTTTAAAATAATATTAAATGATGGGACTATTTTGAGGCTCGACTCTGTACGCAAGAAATCGGTTTCAGAGAAGAGGACAGCTATTCAATTAGAGCTTTTCACATTCTAATTAAAATCGCTTTCTATTATTGTAATTTTTTAAAACATACTGATTGTCCTAAATATTAGAAAAGAACTTATGTTGTAGCAGACGACGCACACATGCGCCATCGTTTGAAAGGGGGCTAAAATTCAAGGTTTAGGAAATCAGGAAAAGTGGAGCTGATTTTGTCCCTGACTCAGAGGATTCCTGTCTCAAATATTTCCTCGCGCTTTTTCCCTTGTTCTTGCAGTGAATCACAGTTAGTGTTGCAAAAAAGAAATGCGAGAAGCGCGTCACTGGGTCACGAGTAAATTCTCCAAAACACCTAGTCAATGCTGCCCGCCATGTTCAGACACCACGAAAGTTGCAAATATTGAACTATTTATGATAGCGACGACGAAAGGGAATTCATTTCTCTTTACTCCAAGATAAACAAACGAACATGTTTTAAGGTTGCAGCTTTCCAACCTCGCCGGCTCTGTTTTGTTCGCCATCGTGCAGGAATTTGAGATTTTCAGTTTCAAGGGGGATTGAACCGCTATTTATTTGTAGCCTTTTCCTCATAGATGGCGCAGAATTTTTCCTGAACACACGAGTTGCGTGCTCGCAGCTGCGCATGCAGATCGGGCGCTCGCGGTGAGCTCGGGCCACGGGCTCTTCGCCGCCAATCTCGAGTTAGATCTTCTTCTCTTCGTCCGCCGCTGCCGGAAGCGGTCAACAGGTGGCGCGAGGTGCCAGCCAGTCAAGACGTAGGTTATTAGCGGCGAGATGTTTTGGTGGCGCCCTCGTTCGGTTACCTTTCGTGACGTCATTACCTTGTGAACTACAAGTTCGAAGGTGTTTGTAATGGGCATGGTGAAAGCCTGAAATCATAGCGCTCTCAAAGCAACACTGTCAACACCGTCAAAATTGAAGTTTTTACATTCCTCTTATTTCCGTCGATGAGAAATCCTTCGCTGACGTCATTGTCAGCATTCGGCCAATCGTGGCAGGCCGACCACAGCGACGCTTTCGATCGCTCACGTCGCCAATAGTGGCTTACATAACGTAAAATGAGCTCTGATTTCCGACTACATTCAAAGTTCCAAACACGCTCGAAATTATCGAAAGTTCAGGGTGCGGCGGTGCGGCCATTTGGGCCAGCACATTTGGCACGCCTCACCAAGTTTGAATTCCAAACATAAACGTACATGATATCGGGCACGCGAACGTCGTCTTGCAAATCAATTTATGTCTATTTTTTAGAACTAAAAACACGGCTAGTAAAATTTCAAAAAAATTCGGCTGTTGTGCACTTTTTATGTCCTATATCGGCATGCTCTTCGTCTGAGTACAGGTTTGCTAACCCCCTCCAAGGAGGTGTGGAGAATACAAAAACACCCAGAACGCTATAGGAGAGGCTGGCAACGAGAAGGATAACCGCGATGAATAAGGGTATTAAGGAAATATATGAACGATAATGCCGTTTCAGTTCGCATTTAGAAACAAACTTTTCTGTTTGATAAAAAAAATTCTAATGCAGACGAATGTGTTTTATTTTGTCGTCTTCTATCCGTTCGCGTATCTCTGTTGGTTTCAGCCCTAACACTTACCTTATTAAAAATAAATGATATTCTGAAATTTTCATTGGGAAAATAGCGGCAGACCGAGCTCTCAAATAGATGGAGCTCTATGGCGCCAGTTACCGAAGACAGGCGAAAATGGGCCCCATATTCCAATTGAAAGTTACGGAAAATCACTCATAACTCTTGCACAAGATATCGGTTAGTGCAAGAACTTTTGCATCTGGTTCGGACCTCTAGCGCCACATTAGGTCGGAGGATGAGCGTTCGGTGATGCATAGCTTATTTTTGCGTTTAAAAAACAACACTGTATTTTTTTATTTTTTCCTGGGACACGCTTTAGTTTCTGAGAAAAGAGAACAGCGTTTTTCCCACCCGGATAAATAAACTATGCATCGCAGAAAGCTTGAACGCTGTGAGAACGCGATAGCGGTTAGAAAGAACGCGGAAATTTGAGAACATGATGTTATTTGGATAAAAAAATAATCGAGAAAGACGAAATTTTTTTTTGAGTCGACATCAACCTAAGTTTATTATCGCCAAAACAAGAAGTAATTCTTTGGGCTCCCGTAGCACCTATTTCAGTAAAAAAAACAAAAAAAAACAAAAAAAAAAACAATCGTCAGCAAGAAAGAGAAGAATGCTTTTTTCTTGCAAGTGTCTTACATTGATATAAATCCTACAAGCGTTCGAAATGCCAGTTCTTGTTTTGACGACATTAGGCTTAGGTAGACGTCGACTCAACAAAATTCGTGTTTCTCAATCTTTTTTTTTTTTTTTTTTGCGTAACGTTCGCCAGCGTCACATTCTCACTGAGTTTGAGCTTTCTGCGATGCATAATTTATTTACCCTGGCTGAAAATACCGGCCCTCTTTTCTCTAAAACTTTCTTATTTAGCACTTTAGTGGCACTGTTCTAACCTTGGGATGTACAGGCCTATAGTTCTGTTTTATAAGTTGCGCATTAATTAGATCCTGAAAAAGTTGCACCAAGCTCCCTGTATGGCTGCCATTTTGGTTCATGGTGTGAACAGTTTTTCCTTGACTTCTCTATTCTTGGTGAGCTGATTCAAAATCGGGGTGGCATGTTCTTTATAGTGACATTTCCTGTATACGGAGATTTAGTTATTCACACACCATCTAAACAAGGACGCATCTTCGTACCTTTACCACATGAAGTGCCGTTGCTTGGCGGCACTAAAAAATAAATTTCTGCCTTTAGGAACAATACTATTATAGGAGATCTGTTTACATAAACATGATTGATGAATTGCTTGCAAACGCAGTGCCACAGGTGTTCATATTGTCGAGGAACGCTTTCACTACGATGACGCTCCAATAGCGATCTTTGCGCGGCTGGTTCAGATCAACCCTATCGAAACTTCTAAAATCGGAAAAGACCGAAATGGCGATTGCCAAAGCAACAGAGACTGATCAGCGAATCTCCTTGGGAGGGTTCGGTCGTCTGTATGTTAATATATCTTTGTGTCCTGCAATCAGTCAGGGAAGGCAATGGCGCTATTCTCCCAGGATCCAACTCCGTGATGTTCTTGTGGCGCCCTCTTATTATGTCGATTCGTGACGTCACGACAAGGATTCGCTTCCCCGTGTCGTCATGAGTTCTGACCCTGGCTACTTCCCATCAGATGCGACAAGTAAGATGGTGTGTTTAAAAGGCACTGTAGAAGCTAGGAGCCATCGCGTTTTTAAACCAGCAGCGTCGAAGGTGACATTCTGACAAAGATATTATACCCGTGATTTGGCGAATCGTGAAAAGCCGACCACCGCGACGTTTTTGGTCCCGGACGTCACTACCCAGGTAACAATTTATGTTGTGGAGACAGTCGGCGCAACAAAGTCTCGCAACATAAAAACAGTTTTATTGCAATCGGGCAACAATGTTGTAGCAGCAATCGTAACACTGCAGAAGTGTCCGCTGCTAAAGCACTGCGGCAACTGTGTCGGTCAACCGTTGACTGTTTCATGCTCGCAACAGTTACCGAGGCATTGCTTTTACCCAGCAAAATGTGTGCTGTCCTGATGTTGCTAAACATTCCGGAAAAGACCAGCGCAGCTGTAGACGAAACATTATCACGCAACACAAGCTCCGCCAACAACGTCACTTTTGCATTTGCGAGAGTGCAGAACTGCTGTTTTCCTACTATTCGACTGATGTTGCGGGAGCGTCGGGTCGGGCCCTTTGATTCCGAAATGTTGTGGCAACGTAACTTTTTTTTTTTTTTGCCTTCGGAAAACGAAGCTTACAAACAGTCATCGCAACGTCCGATTTTACAGCCAGCCAACTGTTCCCGTGGCAGATTCAAAAACAGATTGCATTTATACTGCTAGAATGCAGTCGGCAAACATTGCTTTCCAAAAGTGTTCCAATCGTACGACACAACAGTTTTGCGCTTGGTTGGGATAGATGTTTCGAGGAATTGTCGCGGAAACACTGGGCACCACTGTTGGTTGACTGTTGCCCAAACCTATTCGGCAGACGTTGCGCGCCACAACGGGACTGGAGCTGTACATCAGTTTTTGCCAACTGTTGCCGCATGCATCTTCTCGACATTTGCACTGCATGACGAGGCAGCGCTCCTCGCGACAGTGCTTCCCCATGATCGGGGCAACAATGTCTTTCTTTTGTTGCTAGGATCTGTCATGCCGCAGCTGCGCGGCATAGTTTTGCGGGTGTTCCGCACTTGTCTCGCAACAATTAGAAAACTGTTGGGCAGCCTTTTGGTGACTATTCCGGGCACCTCATCCCGGAACAGTATACTGCCGTAAACATTCCCCGAAAAGCGGCACCGATCTGAACAGCAGTAATACTATCGGCGATCGCTACGCCGCCCGGCGTCTCCCGCCTCGGCCACTTAGGTAACTGCACAGCTGCTTGAGCTGGTTCAGGAGCATCGCATCCCATAACGTCAACTGCTACTCTTCTATTTCGGCATTAATCGGCAATCTCTGCCCCAAAACATATACGGTAGATATGCCAACCCCCCCCCCCCCCCCCCCCTTCCAAGAGGGCGACAGGGTATTCGGGAAGTACAGTGTTACGTGAAATTGTGTGGTGTTCAGCTCGGCGATTCACAGCGGGACCTACCGCGGTCGAATCAGATCGCCGTGCAGCTGAAGGAGTGCGGAGTGAAAATGTTCACCGCTCGCAATGTGCGTCAACGCTGCGATCTGCTCAAGGCTAAGCCCATTCGCACAGTTCATCGCCGACGGACGAACTTCAAGAAATCGCCGAACTGGTCGCTATGCACTGGACATCAGTAGGTCATGGATTTCATTCCGCGATAACATTGATGAAGGGTGCCGTTTCCAAGGGACGATTGACGGAGACTCCGTGATCGAACTTGCATGCTACGCACTCGTACTCGCAGCCTCTGTACCCTGCAGAAATGCTCGCTTGACGAGGCGGCTGCGGTTTGGTTTAATTTAAAATAAAATAATTTCCCACGTTATCTTCTTTTTTTTTTTTTGTGGGGAGCATGATGGCTTTATAAGCACGCGGAATTCTACGGCTCGGGCGAATTTAACCAAGATCATGCGAGGTGTTCACTCGAAAACGTAACGCACAACTAAACTCGGTCTGAGCAGGTCGTTTTTAGCGCAGGTTATAATAGTGCGTATTGCCTACGTAAGAGCCAGCAACGCTAGACTAAAACTGTCTATTGTTAAGGGAAAGTGGACTACAGCGCTACCGCTATCCTCTGTTGTTGTTTTTTTTTCCCCGTTTGCGGGTCCCCTTGCCAAGACCGGTTTCGTGGCCGAGTGGACAAACTACCCCTCTCTCGGCAACTGTATCCGCAGTAAAGAAAAAAGATTGAGCCGCCATCTTGGCACCTCGAGCCTGGGAGTTTCGAACTCTGGGAACATTCAGTAACTAGCAGATAGCCATATGAAGCAACTTTGATATTTCAACTCGTCGCTAAAGGGTGGAGCTGTTATCGTAATTAGTTTAATTCCTCCTCTCCCCGCGTTTTATTCCTTTCCTTCGAAAACTATCCTCCTTGCCCTCCTTCCGCGCCACGCCCCCCGCCGCCATGTCTGGGCGAGGCCCCGAAGGCGCCTGCGCTGCGTGCCGGGTCATACTTGTTTGCTATTGCATACGGCGGAGCAGAGTTCTTTTTTTTTTCTTTTAAATATGAAGACAGTTTTGCTTTCTAACGTGAAAAAACTAGCGTTTGTGCACATTTATTGGAGCTCTAAAGCACGTGAAGACGTCTTGACCAGCAAATATAATAACGCGAGCAGAGTTGGAATCGCTCGGGTGTGAAGACAAGCTTTCTCCGATTCCGCTAAACACAGAACACTAAAAAAAAAAAAAAGTGCCAATGTAGTCTTGAATATTTTGGGACATCGGCATGCACTGCAAAAATATATTTTGTTTACCCGTTTATTGCAGCAAGAGCTGAGAGCAGGCCGGAGCAGGCACACGATAGACTGCACCTTTCCCTGAGTGTAAAGAGGTTCGTAGAAGGACTGCGTTGCTAGCGGGAGCTCGTGCCGTCGCTTTGAGCGTGGATTGAGCACGCGCCCGCAACACTCGCAGTCCATAGCGTACGTTCTGCTAAAACGTTTCATTTTCTTGAACAAAGTGCATTTGCAGACTCGGCATCACTCGAGTTAGGCAAGGAAAAGACACCACAACGCGTGCAAAACCAGGGCTTTTCGCTAATTTTAAGCAATACCGCTCGTTTTGCCAAACCAGCAGCTTGGTTTATTTCGTACACATTTTGTAAACGTCGAATACTACCTAAGACTGTGCACATCTGACGACTGCTATTTACGCACCTCGTGCATATAACTACCCACCAAATACACTCACTTGAATCGCCTCAGTTAAAATTAAAAATAGCGTGCTCGGTTACCTTGGCAGTGCGTTTCTCATTTCGCCCATTTATTAGCGAGGCCCTTTTTCATCCTTACTCTGTTTCGAGATATTGTTTTGACGTCCTCACGCGCAAGGTACGCCCTCTAGTTCATTTGCAAGGCATATCAGCGTTGCCGCACACCCGCGGGCGTGCCTTACTGCATGAGTTACAAATGAGGAGAGAGATATCTTTCAGTAAAGCCTTAAAAAGAAAATAGCAATTTTTTTTATTGTCAATAAATAATGTTTTATTAATCACAGATGACAAATCACATACAAAGATGAAGACGAGAAAATATATATTGTTACAAGGCAAAATATAGCACATTCGGAAGAGGTCGGTGTGAAAAAATGGAAGGAGTTGTAAATGACTTGAGTTTCCTGAGGCTAGTCTTTGCCAAGATCTCTGGCTCAAACTGATTGTTCGTGAAGTGATCCTGAAAAATAAATGCAGCATTGCATATTTTTAGTTGCCACTTGTGAAGCATCGATCGCGGAAATATGTTGCACAACAAAAGTGCGAGCTGCTCGATCGTTGGTGACTCTCTTTTCACTGGCGCAATATGTTCCTGGTAACACTAAAACCCTCGTTAATTTAGTGGCACCCCAGTCTCTCACGAATTGTTCTTAATTCGGCCGACTCAATGCAAGCGGGCTAACAGCGAGCAAGTCAGCTTTCATTATCAAATACGCGGGAAAAGACGTGCCAAAGTTCTTCGTGCCGGTAATTGTGTTAAGTGTTTATCTCGTCTCATGCTCTTATTACTCGATTTTCATCGGCGAGACCGAAAGAGACACGTAATACGATTCAGAGTTTTACAATGGCTTACCTGGCAAAGTCCCCCTCGGAGGCAGTCGAAACGTTTCCGGCCGATCCGGTTGAGCCATTCGAGTGTCTTAGTATATTGTTCAGTCACTCCCGCCGCGCTAGCCGCTACGACCTCCGCTCTATGTAGCGTAGCGGAACCGCCATTTTAAGTTTTAGTAGGACGTTCGCAACCCTCTACGGACTACAGCGTTACGAAAGCTAACGCAACGCCACTAGCGGCTCTTTCGGAGACTAGACTCGTGTAAAACAAAATTCTAAAGCAATTCTTCGCAATAATATTATTAACGTCGTTTGCTTAATGAAACATTTTGTTCTTTATCGAATAACGTGCTAATCGCTGCTTCTTTTGTAAGTAAATGACTGTTATGTTTATAATAGAATACAACTGAAGGGCCAAGCTGTCGAAGCCAATCCGATATCGGTCAAGCGCCAAAGCCACCGAGAAAAATCTCCATAAATAAATGGCAATTACCGTGGCTCTTCTGTTGTGTTGTTCACCGAAAATGAAACCCCACGGAAATCCCTCATATCCTCCTGCTCGCTCGCTTCGTTGGTCAGTTTTGTCCTCACGACAAAGCGGCCGAGCAGGAGGCCGCACCCTTCGCTCGCAACACCACAGACTGCGAAGCTTTTCTTCTTTTTTTTTTTTGTGGCCGTATTTAGCATGTTTGCCAAGGATATTAGAGGGAGAGGGGGGGGAGGGGGCATGACGTCAGCTGTGTAGCCTCCACAAGCCATGCTCCCTTATAGCCTCTCCTCTTTCTCACTTTCCTTCTTACCCTCCACACTTATCGGGCCAACGTGACCACAGCACGTGACCATCGCGTTGTTGATGGTTGCGGGTAGCAGGGAGCCTGGTGCTGGTGGGTTTTATTTATCAGTCATCACAACTAGAAACTCTGGCCCGCGCCCAGCCGACCGATTATACGGCTGCTGCGCTTTGTTTTGTACCCTCAGCTGTAAAGTAAATGCATTCTTTTTTCTACAGACCGTTACCATCCTGAAAACGATAGTATTCAACCTGGAACGCCAGCGCTGTAACGATTGCCTGTTGGTGTGTTTTGGGTAATGTACCATGCATTTACGAGGAGTATTCTTTTTGATCTCCTTCCTGGCCACTAATTACTACGGTGGCCAAAGCAAGAATAAATTATATACAAACATGATTGCGTAACTATGTCGACCCGACAGGTTGGACCAATTATTACGCATTTTTACGGCGATGATTTCCGTGCTCGCCTGCAAATGATAGCTGCGCTCTCATCGCTCTCATGTTATATCACACTACAATACGTTTGGCTTTTTCTTTTCGCTGCGGCCGCTATGCAGGTCGTTCACTGGGACGTTTTATTGCGGTCGTGACAAATCGAACCAGCTCAACTTGGCTCGAGGTTGGGAGATGTTTTATTGACTATTGGAAGTGCACGGAGCACATCACGCTCCACTTTGATGGGGTCCAACCACCGCCGCGACCAACGGGGCCAAAATGCATTGTTTCTGCAGTTCAGCGACCGTCGGAAATCAAATGGCGAATTTGGGTGGTCAATAGCCGGTGAGACCGAGCCGGCGGAACCGGCAACCAGAAACGCGCCGGCGGCACACCACGTGACCCTCAGCACCAGAACACGAAACGCCAGATGGTGGCAGTTTACTTCGCCTCTTGCCCGCGCGACACCGCTAGCGAGAGGCTGTCGCCGCTGTCACCCATTTCCCAGCGGCTTGGATTGACGCGAGTAGTGACTGGTGTAGGGACCTCAGATCAGTTTTGTTCTTTCGTTCATTTTTTCTCACTAGCCTTCCCTCCCATTTAGGAAGTGACGACACCGGATAGAGTCTGGCGCCTGCTCGGCCGGCCTTTTTGAGCTCGGGCGGAAAAAGCGCCGGAAAGTTTCCGGTGCTTGCCGGAGAACCACCACTCGAACGGTGCGCGCCGCCCGGAAACTGACCACGCGAACACTATTGCCGGTTTTTCGACAAAATAAGTTGCCGACGACTGACCACCCGAATTCGCCATAAGAGAATGGTTGACCGATTCCTGTTATCGTAAAACTATGTGTGTGTAATACGCCCCGGGCTTACCGGTGAAGGGTAGCCCCCGCTGAAGAAAAGCCAGTCCGAATGCGGCGGCCAACCACGCTGCAAGCGCCCATCCCGTAGCCGGCGGAAATTAGCGTCCCGGCGACGCCAGGCTTTTGTATTCTCCGTTGCCATTGCGGCAATTGCCCTGATCGTCCCGTGCACAGGTTTCATGTACTAGCAGCGGTGTTTCGTCTGCTCGTGGTCCGCCTAAACCACTTGTTTGCTTGCTTGCTTGCTTCACGTCTAGCCTTCGATCTGATAAAACCTACCGGACGGAGCGCCCGCAAGCCTGCAAGAAATCTTTCTACAATCAACCATCCATCTCGCACGTGACATGTCACGCGCACCAATTGCCAGAGAGATCTATGGTCACGTTGGCCACAAAATCGTTTAAACTTATGACTAGGCTTCACAAATATTGCAACGTGCCCCCTCCTATTATTTAGAACCTCCTTGATGTTAGCCATAAATCGCTACCTGTTGCAGTCGTGAAACGGCTTTGTCGCGGCTACTTCTCGCAGCAGCAAGATATAAGTTTATAACCCACCCCTCAGAACCACGATCGCGAAGCACGGGTCTAGGACTTTTCGGTGTAGGGCGTTTCGATGTAGGACGTTTCGGTGCACGGACTTTTCAGTGTACGGACTTTTCGGTGCACGGACTTTTCAGTGTACGGACTTTTCAGTGTATGGGCTTTTCGGTGTACGGACTCTTCGGTGCGCGGACATCTTAGTGCACGAACTTTTCGGTGCACGGACATTTCGGTGCACGGCCAATTAAAATCACGAGTTTTTTTTTCTAAACCTAATAAGCACTATTTTAGCTAGAAATTAATTTTTTTCGAACTATATCGTTTTTTTAGGATTGGTCATCCATTTACAGCCACTCACTCATATACCACCGAAGTGACTTTGTTAGGTGCCGTATCATCCTATGTGAGGATTGGAGACGTTGGACCTTATGGTTCATTTGTCGGTGTCTCTTTTCCAACGTACGCACTAGTTGCATCACATATCTCGGGCAACTTTCAACAATCTCAGGCTTATTGCTGTTGGGCCCTTCCCCACAAAGATTAACAATAATGAAGCCCACACCTTCAGTTTCTTTCCTAGCATCACGATGTTCCGATGATCTCTACTCCCCACGAAATAAGTAAATGTTTTGTCGCGTCGCAAACGTCTTTTCGCCGGTCTCCACCTGGGAAGACGAGTCGATCTGATGACGAACGGTTTCTAAGCTCACTTGCCGATGGAAAAAAAAAAACAAAAAACAGCTTTGCTTTGGAGCTGACAGCGGAATGCAAGTTACAACCTGTCTGGACAAATCACTGCGTAATCTTCGGCCACGTGACTACATTTCTTACCCGTAGGCAAGTGACGGAGTGTGGCCACGCGAAGAATGACACACGCACTCTCACAGGAGCATAGGTTTTTCCCTTCTTTCAACCCAGCGCGTAAAGTGAATCATCCTGCACCTTCCATCCCCCCCCCCCCCCTCCCACTTTTCTAAGCCGTTTTTTTCTTTCGGCTTACTTCCCGTCCACCCAGAACACCGCTCCCTGTACCGCTCCTTCCCGAAGCTTGTCACTTGCCCTTGTGGTTCGGCGTGTTTACACCCTGAGGGCAAAATCACATTACAACTATTGACTGCTTAATTATTGGCTAGAAGGTTCGTTAGCGTCCCCAGCAGTTCAGTGGTTCCGCTGGGACAAGTAAAGTCCTAAACGTACCTGAACCCACAAGTTTAGATGCAGTCAAAAGCAAATAAAAAATCACGGCAGTCTTATTAAAAAAAAAAAAAAAACACACACACAATCGGTTAGGGCTTCTTTTCTTCGCGCTGACTGATCAGTGATCGTCCTTTTTTATATTCCGCATATTCCGTATTGTTATTGTAAAGATATCTGTGTCACATTTAATTTTGAGCGAGCTTCATTTGCAGAAAAATAAATAGTATCAACGGTCGACGTTTATGTAGTGTTCACAAAATCAAACATTTGGGGAGTTTTTTTTTTGTTTTTTTTTTAACCTTCCCCTGGTTTTTGACAGAGAGCTACGATCATTCGGCGCATGGACGTCGTGGTTACATTACTTGTTTTTCTTTATGTATGCATTTTCGAAATGGCGTCATGACAAAACTTGATTTGTGGTATATTCCGCTCTTAGATTTGGTGCGGTTTTATAGCTCTTTAAGCTCCATTCAAACTGGCGAGTAGCAGCTCTAGACAGTACCTTTACGGTCGCGACGCGATAATCACATCATCAAATGCGTGCGATATTGCACTGATTCTTCGCCGTGATGTGTCTAAAATTAAATATACGTGTAGCACACAGACATGGAAGTAATCCGTTACAAGTAATGGGAATCCGTTACATTTGTTTTGTAATTTAGTAGTTAATTCAGTATTTTTTTCGAAAATGCGCTTTGACGTCACTTCCGGCACCGGGACAAAACGCAGCGTTTTTGGCGCTTCCCGACGTATCTGGAGGAGCCAGATATTTTGCTTCCAGGCGTCGCGTCTCCCGCTGCGTCCAGAAGGCAACGACCAATGAGGCGTGTTCACTAGTTGCAAGGAGCGTTTGAATTTTCTTTTTTTTTTTTCCTCCATCCATTTTTTTTTTTAAGCTGCCGCGTCGTCCGCGGTTTACTGACACTTTGCTTTACTTCGTTTTTTTTTTTCTGGAATTTTGTGGGCGAATGTCGTGCCGTGATTTGGTGGGTAACAAAAACAGAGCCAAGTGCTTGCCCTTAGCCAAGTACGTGGCTTGGCGGAGCTGAGCAACAACGGGAACACGGAAGGGAGGGAGGAGAGGTGTGCAGGCATTGTTCAGTACGCATCGAGCCAAACGCACGGGGGCTCATCATATTGCCCAGCGCCCCCTGAAAAATGTCAGCGGGTGCTCAAGTCCCCGTTGCCCCCCCCCCCGGTTCCGGGGTCCCTGGCGCTCATACAGTGATTCGTTATGTTTCGAGCTTTCGAATTTGAGGACATAAACGATCACAGAAACAAAGAGACAAAAAGAAAGCCTACAATTTTCGGTACATATCCTAATTAGTCCAGAAAACTGCACTTATCTTTTTTTTTCTTATCTCCTGCGTGAGCCGCTTGAAGAATTCGATTTAGTTGGAGTAGGCAGTGCGAAGTTAAATTGCCACTGAAGTGATGCATGATCTCTAACACATCCCCCCCCCCCCCCCCCCCTTACGCTGTGTAAGGGAGATTTACCCAGTGCTGTAGATCCGCTACATCGGGGTCTCTAACATTTTCAGTCCGAGGGTGTCGGAAGCTATCAGCTAGGTCAGCGTTGCGAGAGTATCACGTGATCTTCTGGTTGGGCTGAGCGACACGTGAAGCTTTCGATCAGATTCTATCAACGCTGGATTGGCTCGGATTGCTCGTAGCGTTTGCTGCGCTCGAACTAAAGGTGAAACGGAGTCTAGGGATGTATGCCGCTACGATGCTTACGCACATACCCAGGATTCGTGGACAGGAGCGCGCCGACACTACTTGCGCCATCTATCGGCAGCGGGGGCGGGACGGCCCGTAACTCAATGGGACGAAATATATATTTTTTATTTCACAAAATTCTAAGCGGCGCATTATTTTGCTCTCAACGAACTTTTTTTAATAGATACCCTTTTTGTTAGTTGTGCTAAATTTAAGGACTGTATAGAGCGAACTGGCAATCGGAAAAAAAATGCACTATCCCTATGGGAGTACGGTGATTTACAGAGAAATATTTGAGTTCAAACTCGATTTACAAACTAACCACTCAGTATACCGAGTTGCCCTCAACGGTTATATAAGCTACAGTTCTCGAGCTACATCATGGTACTATTTTCTTCGCAATCCGGTAATCCTACAAAGTGCCCTGGTCATTAAAAAAACAAAAGGCAGGGCTCTCCAAATGAAATCAGGGCTGTTTAGAGCAGTAAAAAGCTGTTGCTCGCGCATAATGCCGAAATAACTGAATTAATATTACCATAAATAGTACACGATAGATGTGCATTCATTCCTAGCACATATTTGCCAAACCCCGGGGTTCGAACCTGGGGTTCAAACCTGGGGTTCCTGAATACAAAATATAAATGAAATATGAATTCGTTTTACTGTGGAGCAAGAACGTTTCTCCGGGAGGTAAAAGCATTTTTTGTAAGGAAGATACAATACTACATCCCATTTCTCAAATCAAGGTGAAAAAAAAAAATCATATCAAGCATCCCTAACGCCGCGCACACGACAAGAAAAATTATTACGCGTATTTCAACCACGCAGTTATAATAATTATGTGTTTTTTAAGTGTACGTGTGAATACATTTTTGACTTGCCGTTCTTGAACGAGTTATTTAAATATGACCATAATATAATGATTAAAATTCATCTTAATCCTTTGGGCATACTTGAGACACAAAATGAGCAGCGTGTTATGAGGTGCGCTGGGTATTTGTTTATGAATTTTTCTAAACCCTTTCGTACGAGCAGTATGTCCGATGGTCACGTGGTTAGGGCACGTGCTGTCACAGTGTCGCATTGTAGTGTTCCATAACGTCACGTCACGTGAAACAATGTAGAGTTATGTCATAGTATCTCGACATCGTGATTTTTAGTGTCATGCCATGGTGTCAAGTCACGTGCATTGTATAGTATAGCGTGACATTGTCACATGGTTCATTACACAACGTTGCGATTTTCGCGTCTGTACTACACTGATACAACGTTGCTCAAGCAACATTTCGCGCGCTGCAGTTGCGCAACATTTAAATTATGCCGCCTAGCAAACGTTGTACCTCCAGCCTTTTCCCGACTGTTGATACACAGTTCCCCAGGCAGCATGGGGTTCGAAACAGTAGCGTAACGCTGCGTGTTTGTCATGTCAATCACTGTTGTGTCAGAAACATATTGGCGACCGTTGCGCAAAAACTCCCAACACTCCCACAACATTCGGAACATTCTCGCAACATATCTACAACATATCAATGTTACTTGGGTAGTACACACCACTGCTACACCACAGCAATGTTTACGAAATCGTAGCTTTGCCTGCAATATTCACACATCGGCACGCGCAATTTTGTAGCTACAGAAAACGTACATTGCGCGCGGCATACCCACAATACTCGCGGACAACTTTCTTTGGCATTTCAGAAGTTGTAGAGTGCGCGTGCACAGCTTTGATGGGCGCTCAAGATGTTCAAGCGCATGCGTGTCCACAGCTTTGACTGCGTAACTACAGAAAGTTGTCCACAAGTATAACACGGAAAATGGCATCGGGTAGAAGCCCTTTTATGAAATGGTCAAGAGATAGAGAGAGAGAAAAAAAAAGGAATGTGTTTTGCAGAGACTTCCAGCTTGAAATTGTCTTCATTCGTTTCCAACGTCCACTTTGGCTACCAGATGCAAAATGAACATGACAATATAAGGTCTGCTTTTAGAGCAAGGACGCAAGTATTCCTCACAGTGAGAGATAAGTACGTAAAAACAACGCCCGCTACCGTAACGAGCTTCCGCTGGGGTTTCCCTGCTCACGAATTGAAGACATCCGAACACTGACGCAGCACACGTGTTAATTTTATTGCCCTGCGTTCCTGCGCTGGCCTGCGCTATGTAACAACACTACGGCTTTGATATTTCTTAGGTTTTGTATAATTCTTGTTCTTTCTAAGATATATATATATTTTTTACTGTTTGGCTTTTGCAAACCGCGCCGTGAGGCGTCAATATTTTGTTCGAGTAAAGATGCCTCAGAGTGTTCAGAGCGCAGCTCTTAAAGGGGCGATGCAACAATTTTTGTACTTTGCGCAAATACCGTTTAGAACGGATTCCTGACGTCAATGACCTATGAAACACGCGTTCGTTTTTCACCCCACGCAATTCGCAACTTTCAGCGATGGTGGTACCGCGGTGCGAGAATCGCGCTCCCTAGCTCCTGGATGTTCGGCTTCACAAGAAAGTTGCTTGCCTACATGTTTCTGGGGTGAAAAAGTAAAGTTAGGCTCTAACACTGCTCGTATATAGCAAAACTAAAATTACTTACGCGTCACAGACCCAGCCTCGTATGGCTGTTCTACGACGATCATCTGGATGACAGCCATTTTGATAGGCGCCAGCGCGCCCCCTATAGGTCGTGAAAGTTGCGAAGAGAAGTCCCAGTAAAAAATTAAAGAAAAACGAGCGGCGTTCACCCCCTCAACTCGCCGCCAGAACAAGCGGCCACGTGATCTGGAGCCGATTATATCCCGCCAATGTTGATCATAGCCACGCGCTGGGGTTGGCAAAGCACAGGACACGCGCTGAGTTCCAGACATCGTTATGGCTCGGCTATTGTCGTCGTTGCAGCGATTGGACACGTGCCACTACCCGAATGCTTCTCGAGCTAGTGATTATCACGAGCCCAAATCGAGGGCCCACGCAATGCTCAGGTCAAATCTATGAACAGCATTCAAATTTCAAATATCGTCATATGGGTGTACTGCAATCCCCACTTTACGTCATCAAATTTTGCAAAAGAGAGATTGAATGAAAATGATCGCTTTTGTCTCTGAAATTACACCGCAACAAAGGAGTTTCTTGGCCAGTGCCGTTGCGTGCGAGTAACCTTGAGTCCCACTAGTGCCAGTAAGCTCGTGTAAAGCGAAAACCATTCCAATTGAATATCGTTGCACCGACCCTTTAAGCGCCCGTTTCCGGGTTTCGCGGTGTCGGCTTCGCCGTCGGCGTAACCGCCCAGCTAAATTTAGTGGGAAATTGAATTAGTGTTGAGATCTCGTGACGTCGTTTTTCCCACTAAATTTAGCGGGGAAAACGACGTCACTTGACTTCGTGTCAAGTCACCCATGAACAAATTCAGTTTCTCCGCTAGATTTAGCGGAAAGACTGACGTCACGTGACCTACGAACCAATCTGAATTGTACGGAGGAGGGGTAGGGGCATACCCTCTTCTCCGTACCCTTCCCTCCTCCTCCTCAAGAGCTGCGCTCTAATTTCGCGTTACAAAGATTTGTAAGCGTCTTTCTTTTTTTTTTCTCTCTTTCAGTGTGGTGCCACTTTATACAGCGTTCATAGATCTATCAGTTGGCAAGCTTCCTATTAGCGGCGAGATGTTTCGGTGGCGCCCTCGTTCGGTTACCTTTCGTGATGTCATTACCTTGTGAACAACAAGTTCGGTGGTGTTTGTAATGGGCATTGTGGAAGCCTGAAATCATAGCACTCTCAAAGCAACACTGCCAACACCGTCAAAATTGAAGTTCTAACATTCCTCTTATTTCCGTCGATGAGACCTCCTTTGCTGACGTCATAGTCAGCATTCGGCCAATTGTGGTGGGCCGACCGCAGCGACGCTTTCGATCGCTCACGTCGCCGATAAAGAGCGTCGTTAGAAAACGGCTCTTCCCTGTCGCCTGCACGCGAGCAAATACAAGCGGATAACGATCCTACCGAAACCGCTCGCACGGCAACGGAAAAGCACCGTTTTCGAACGAAGCTCTTTTTGTGCATCCGATGCGCCAATGCACGAGGCACGTGCTCCATGCAGCCCTTGGAAGCAAATCTCCGCAACACTGAAATGAGCGGCTTTTGGAAGTAAATGACAGTGGAGCACTCGCTCGTGGCAACTGTTTTGCACGTGTGAGCACCAATGGTTCGCAGCACTTGTAAGGAACGCAAAGCGTGAGGTTTGTCAGGGGGCGTGAGGCTCATACAGAGCCATGTGTTGGGAGAGTTTGGCCATACATTGGTTTGAATAGGCGAGCATCTCGGGGACAACCACAGGCCGTGAAACAGCGCCCAGCGGTGATCATGAGCTCTAAAAACGGGACTCCACTAACTTAAGCCGTTTTAGCATCGCTCGAGTAGAAAGGTTTAACTCTGTGTTACTGAAAACTTGGCGCATGTAAGGTTGTCGTCACGCGCATATCCAAGGGTAGAATAAAAGAACGTGCGCTCCAAATCAGGCCCGACTTGCTATACTTCGTCTCACCTTAGTATGGACTATTGTTAGCCGGGCGTGCTAAAAGCGCGAGCTAGTTGCTTCGAATGAAGCCTCGGCGGCTGCACGAGCGCTCGTGCAGCGAGTGCTTTAGACAAGGCAGTCAAGGCTAGCCGCTCGCGCTAGCACAGCATTCGCGGTTAGTCCATGCTAGAGCCACTAAATAAGCTGCGCTTAGAGTATCGGCACTCCGTCCCCCGACATTGTTTTGGGCGCCGCCATTTTGGCTCGTATGCAGAGCAGACGCAACTGCCGATCGTCATGATTCAAAAGTGCCACTTCCTCAGCATTAGATTCAGTGTTGGGAAGGTCATGTAATATTGCTTTGCTCTGTCCGGAACTGTTTAAACATTTGTGGAGAACGGAAAAGCGTTTCCTGTGATTTCAGATAAAACTTCAAATAACTGGCAACCATGCTTTTAAGACACAATATGGCCAAGTGTCGTTACTCTGAAGCGTAGCTTATTTAGTGGCACTAGTCCATGCTAAGGTGAGACGAAGTATAGAAACTACTAAAAACAGCGTCTCAGCTGATGCGGGGAAAGAAAGCACTGCCAAAGCCAGCGCACGAGCCGAGCGGGACTGCGCGTCTCAAGACGCTTGCGCGCCCCACCCTTTGCACAGTTTTCTTTCAGCCAGTCTCAGCTTAGACGCTGTTCTAGCAAGCCGGCCCAGAGCAAACTGTCACCGATACTCCATCTGCACAAACATCAGCAGTGCAGACGAAGGCTTGGGCACGAGCGCGTGGCTTTGGAAAGTGCCTCCTGTGCATGAGTTCTCGTACAAACAAAAGCATTTCGCTGAGCTAGGCTCACGCGCCTGTGCCTTAGTCTTTACTGCGGACATTTGTGAGAGGAAGTAGAGGCCGAGATTGAACGCTTCTATTTCACGCTTTAAATGTCGTTTGCAATATTGTGACGTCGCGGTCTCCTGATTGGTCGACGCTGTGTCGTACCTTTAGTTTATGCTCTAACCGTGGGGGCAGTTTTCGGCGCTGGCGGCGGCCTTTGCTCCGCCTATTCTCCTAATATACGGCTCTCGGCTCATAGCGTAGCGAGCGCCACCGAGTGGACGTGTCACGAAAATGCGCCAGGCGTTTCTAGTAGTAGGCGTTTTCTCTGAATTTGATCTAGTCTATGACAGGCTAATGTCGAATTCCGCTGATAGATTTGGAGTGATCCAAAACCGCTCCATGCTCTCGCGTTTATAAGGAGTATTCACTGGGCGCCATATTTGTGGGTGATGTCTAGAGCGCATGCTCTGAACGAGCCCACATTAATAGGCTGCAAAGATTGTTAATCTTGAGGGTGCGAAATGCACGTTACAAAATAACTGTGGAAGCTCGGCATCAGCACGCGCTCGCGGTCGCGCACACGGATATGGCCGCTAGTGAGTACTTCATATAGCAGCGAAAGCTAGCTCACGTTTCCACGTGCATAAAGACATCAAGAAAAAAGCGCTCCGTAACCGCTTCAAGTCTACTTGCAGAATTTATCATATGACTTTAAAGGGGCTATGCAACAATTTTTTTACTTTGCGCAAATACCGCTTAGAACGGATCCCTGACGTTAATGACCTATGAAACACGCCTTAGTTTTTCACCCGACGCATTAGAAGTCCCAGAAAAAAATTAAAAAACAACGAGCAGCGTTCACGCCCTCAACTCGCAGCCAGAACAAGCGGCCACGTGATCTGGAGCCGATTATATGCCGCCAATGTTGATCATAGCCACGCGCTGGGGTTGGCAAAGCACAGGACACGCGCTGAGTTCCAGACATTGTTATGGCTCGGCTATTGTCGTCGTTGCAGCGATTGGACACGGGCCACTACTCGAATGCTTCTCGAGCTATCAATTATCACGAGCCTAAATCGAGTGCCCACGCAATGCTCGGGTCCAATCTATGAACCGCATTCAAATATCGTCATACGGGTGTACTGCGATCCCCGCGTTACGTCATCGAATTTTGCAAGGGAGAGATTGAATGAAAATGATCGCTTTTGTCCTTGAAATTACACCGCAACAAAGGAGTTTCTTGGCCAGTGGCATTGCATGCGAGTATCCTTGAGTCCCACTAGTGCCAGTAAGCTCGTGTAAAGTGAAAAACATTCCAATTGAATATCGTTGCACAGCTCCTTTAATGCTCTTTCCGCCTCAATCTCGAGCTTTCTGCGTTTGGTAACACTTTGTCGCACGCGCAACCGAAGACCGGTAAAAGGCAACAAGCGCGTGCTGGAGGCGGAGCTTCCACTGAATTCTTTGCCTGTCGCCAACTGTACACATTTGTAATATTTACAAGACCTCAGCCCAGCGTGCGATCTCCTCAGCCCAGCACGCGCATGTTCGTCGCATCGCAAAGCGAACAAATCACGCACCATACGCACGAACACTGAAAATGGAACTAACCAGGAGCCATTTTTTTAAAAGGTCTCGTAAACGTAGCCTTGACAAGCTTGCTATTGCACGGGCGTGCCTGCACGAGCAGAAGCATGGCAGTGGCTTGTCGCTCTGCGTGCAATCCCCCTCTTTAAAATTGGGTTGTGTGTATTTTCATATAGCCTAGAACTTAATCAGCCTCAACGGGCGAGAAGTCTCCCAGCTGTAGATCAGAAATTTAGCCAGTGCAGTAAAACCGCTAGCCTGGGGTCCTTAACGTGCATCACGCAGTAGTGATACACGACCGCACGCCGGTATGATGCTCTATCAAAATGAGCCGTTGGTCTAGTTGGTTTTGCATATTTACAATGTACCGCAAAGACAACAAAGGAAGGAGACAGGGATAGGAAAGAACGATTCAAAAAAGAAGAAAACGATGATTGAAAAATATTTTTTTACCCGCTAGGTTAAGAAAAATGTCTAGATCCGTTCTTTCCTATCCGTTCTTTCCTATCCCTTTCCGTTCTTTCCTATCCGTCTCCTTTCTGTGTTGTCTTTGCGCTACATTGTAAATAAGGTACGATGCTCATCCTGATCGAAATGGGCAGGGGTGAGGATTGAACCCAGGATACCAGGGTCAAATTTATTAACGGAATTGCTCATAGACGCTGCATGCACGAACAGTACAACGCCCCCCCCCCCCCCCCCCCCCCTCCCCACCCCACTTCACTCACCACGACTCGCCTGGCGTAAAGCGCGAAACACATGCGCGTCAAAACTGTCCGATCCGACGTGCGAACTGCCGGAACGAACGCTCGAGGGCGAGGGTTTTCGTAGCCTCCGGTGCGACGAAAACCCTCGCCCTCGAACGTCCGTTCCTGCAGTTCGCACGTCGGATCGGACAGTTTTGACGCGCATGTGTTTCGCCCTTTAGCCTGGCGTCGCTCGACGCGCCGCCGGACGGCTGCTTCGGTAACTGCGGTGTATTCTATGGGAATCGGAATACGTAAAGTCACGAGCAGAAGTAGTTGGAACACGGGAGCCGTGGCCCAACTGCATGGCAGCGCGATCTAGCCGCGCTCGTGGGAACTGATAGGAGACTACGCGCATGCGTGCATGCCGGCACCGTTGGCCTCTCGGCTCCTCTCGATCTATTCCTTTTACCGGCGGTTCGAATCGTTCTTTACCGCTTCTGCGACGCAACGCTACGTCCCCGATGGCGCTGATAGCCGACAGCGGGCACGCTTCGCGCTCTTTTTAATGTCTATAATATCTCTTTATACTTCGTTTCAGCTTCGGTCCGAGCGCGGCCGATGTTATGAGCCGAAGGGCCAATCAAACAGCGAAAGAGGCACAACGTCATAGCGTGCTCTCTGCAGTTGATAGGACCAGCCGGTATTCGCCGTCTCTCTATGCGTGCTTCTCCGCCGGATAGTCCTATTAAGCGCAGAGACCACGCCATGACGCTGCGTTTTTTGTGCTGTTTGATTGGCCCGTCGGCTCATAACATCGGCCGCGCTCGGACCGAAGCTGAAATGAAGTATAGTATCTCTTTAATATCTTATCTGGACAAAAATAAAATAAAAACTTGGTATGTTGCTCGGAACTTAAAGGGCCCCTGAAAAGAAAAAAAAAGTTTTTTCAAAACAGTCTGGTTGGGACACGCGTGTCAAAAAATGAATTTTACGCGAAAAAACATTTTTTTTAGAGCAATATTGACTGCGCCAGACGCAATTTAGTCGGTAGTCACCTCCTTTCCACTTGTTCTCTCTCTCGGCATTTCGGGCGCGCGGAGGAGAGGTACACCCCGCCTCTTCGTAGTGGATCGGCTTGGCTGCTTGGCTGGCTTGGCTGCGCCCCGTACGAGAGCCATTGCTATTTCCTGTGTCTGCCGGTCGCATGTCGTACCGTCGATTCACACGACGGACCGAATCGCGATTTTCGTCCGCAGACCGTGTACCAAGTGACCGGCACGTCACCGATTCCTTCGATCCGCGCCTCGTCCGCGGACGCGCGGGCTGATAAAGTCAAGCGCCTTTTTCACTCGTCGATTTTTGGCGGGAGATTGACTTGAAAAGCGTTCAGTCTGGCAACGGTACATTGTTTTCTTCTTTTTTTTTTTTTTCTGGGCGATGAAAACAAAAGTGGCGCATCGTTGTGTTTTGTGCGTTCGCTGGTTCATTTTGTCGGGCGTATCTTCGTTCCACGTGTGACAGGAACTGCAGAAACTTTGTCTGGCTGACGCGACGCAGGTTCCGGTACTCCTCCGGGTCCGCGTCAAGAAGCTTCCGTCAAAACTCGTCTAGCACGCCGCGATAATTCTTGCACGTCCAATCAGGATTTCACCGAGCAAGACCTTTCTTGTGGCTGTGGTGAACTGGAGTGTTGTGCACGAGCGCGGAGTGCGTGAAGGCATCTCCAAACGCCTTTTCGTGAGCCCAGAACTTCGTCGCTTCTACGCGGAACCCTTCACTTGCAGGACCATGCCTGTGTCACTCTCATGCTTTGGGTTAGTAAAGCTAGTGGCGCTTCGCGCGAAGCCTATCACGGTGTTTTGTCTCGATCTGTACGTAACAGCGGGGTACGATTCATTATCGCGGTAGCGAACGTCGATTTCTCTCTCGGACAACGGTGCCACGGTGTGATGTTGGAGTTTCGTGGTGCTGTGGGGTGGCGACCAGGTTCGGTCCGACCTCGCTGGCGTCTGCTCGTCGTCTCCCTCGTGTGGATGCGCTTGGGGAGACAGACGAACCGCGGACATGTCGTCCCGTGATAAATCCGTCCACGGATCAGTCCGTCGTGTGAATCGGCCACGACTAACTAACACAAGCAACAAGCCCTCTTCAGGAGGTTTTCACATATAAACGTGATAAAACTATATACCCACCCGAGAACGCGAGACGCGTTGCAAGACGGCGACCATGACAGAAAAAAAAAAAAAATGGCGAAGCTTTTGTTTGTTCTTTTATCAGAACGGAAGTTATGATTTTGTAAAACGTTTGTAAACAATTACGACGTCCATTTGATGAATTGTTTCTTAAACCTAAAAATATGTAATTCAAAAGGCGATTTCAAGAGATCACGAAGATTTTATAACCAACATCAAAGCTGTCACTCATTCTATTGGCCAATGAGAAGCTGATTTGAATGACCATCGTTACCAATGAGAAGCCGAGCTGAATGACCGGGAATTTGCGCGCAAAACTTCAAATAAATCTCGCGCCGTCAATATTGCTCTAAAAATTTTTTTTTTTTCGCGTAAAATTCATTTTTCGACACGCGTGTCCCAACCAGACTGTTTAAAAAAAAACTTTTTTTTTCTTTTCAGGGGCCCTTTAAAGGTTTCTGTCAACTTTGCGTGTCATTTTCTGCAGCTGGCGTTACTATCTACTCGAGAACAATTTAAAGACCTTTTTCACGCAGCGATCCGTCAGGCCATTAGTGTTTGCCGCGTCATTGAACCAGCAGCGAACCGCTTCAGATGACTTTGATAGTGCACCCGTTTCCTCAGTTCGCGCTCGCGGGGAACGTGCTCGTAACGCTCGCTATCAGCGGCATCACGGTTGCAGTGCTGTATCCGAGAAGCAGCGAAGGATGATCTTCACCGCCGGTAACAGAGATGGATAGAGCGGTGCAGAGGGACCGTCGGCGCCGGCATGAGCGCACGCGCTTAGCCTCCTATCAGTTCCTACAAGCGCGACTAGATCGCGCTGCTATGCAGTTGGGCCACCGCTCCCGTGTTCCAATTACTTCTGATCGCGACTGTACGTTTCGAAGCACGGCGTCTATACCCGTTTTCACCTCAAGAACCGAAGTAAAAAAAGTCCGGCTCTTCGCGGAGCATTACTAATTTGCCCTTTTACGAGGAGAATTATTATATATGTAGGTGCATTTTAGATAAGATATATGTTATCTAATCAAGACGTATACGTTTCAAACGTCAAAAGGATCGCTTCTTCCTCCGACAACCAAGTCTTGTAAGAACTACTTCGCCCGGCGTATGAACAATGCGCAAAACGTCCTTTTTTCTTGAGGTGAAAACGAGTATAGGTGGCGCTTCAGCTCTGTTCTTTGGAACGCATTGTTATGAAACGAAAATCTAGATGGCGCTTCGAACGACGGCAGGTCAGAGCCGTATATTAGGAGAGTTTGGACAATGGGCGGAGCAAAGGCCGCCGCCAGCGCCGAAAACTCCCCTCGCGGTTAGCGCGTAAACTAAAGGTACGACACAGCGTCGACCAATCAGCAGACCGCGGCGTCACAATATTGCAAACGACATTTAAAGCGTGAAATAGAAGCGTTCAATCTCGGCCTCTCTACTTCCTCTCACAAATGTCCGTAGTAAAGACAAAGGCACAGGCGCGTGAGCCTAGCTCAGCGAAATGCTTTTGTTTGTACGAGGACTCGTGCATAGGAGGCACTTTCCAAAGCCACGCGCCCATGACTTTGTCTGCAGTGCTGATGTTTGTGCCGATGAAGTATCGGTGACAGTTTGCTCTGGGCCGGCTTGCTAGAACAGCGTTTCAGAGACTGGTTGAAAAAAAAAAAAAACAGTGCAAAGGGTGGGGCGCGCGAGCGTCTTGAGACGCGGAGTCCCGCTCGGCTCGTGCGCTGGCTTTGGCAGCGCTTCCTTTCCCCGTCTCAGCTGAGACGCTGTTTCTATACTTCGACTCACCTTGGCATAGACTATTGTTAGCCGCGCGTGCCAAAAGCCCGAGCTAGTTGCTTTGGATGAAGTCTCGGCGGCTGCACGACCGCTCGTGCAGCGAGTGTTCCAGTCAAGGCAGTGGAAGCTAGCCGCTCTCGCTTGCACAGCCTTCGCAGTTAGTCCGTGCTATAAGGTGAGATGAAGTATAGCAAGTCGGCCCTGGTTTGGAGCGCACGTTCGTTTATTCTCCACTTGAATATTGGCGTGACAAAAACCTCACACGCGAAAAGTTTTCAATCACCAGTAGCTAAACCTTTTCACTCTAGCGACGCTAAAACGGCTTAAATTTGTCGTGTCACAAATGTAGAGCACACAACCACCGCCAGGGGCTGTTTCGCGGCCTGTGGTTGGCCCCGAGATGCTCGCCTATTCAAACCAATGTATGGCCGAACTCTCAATAAACGGCTCTGGCCTGCCGCAGAGACGTTTATTGAGAGAGTTTGGCCAAACATTGGCTTGAATAGGCGAGCATCTCGGGGCCAGCCACAGGCCGCGAAATAGCCCCTAGCGGTGATCGTGTGCTCTAAATTTGTGACACGACTAATTTAAGCCGTTAGCGTCGCTAGAGTGAAAAGCCTTAGCTCTCGGTGACTGAAAACTTTGTGCATCTGAGGTTTTCGCCACACTAATATTCAAGTGTAGAATAAACGACATGCGCTCCAAACCAAGGCCGACTTGCTAGAAACAGCATCTCAGCTGAGACTGGGAAAGGAAGCACTGCCAAAGCCAGCGCACGAGCCAAGCGGGACTCCGCGTCTCAAGACGCTCGCGCGCCCCACCCTTCGCACTGTTTTCTTTCAGCCAGTATCAGCTTAGATGCACTGTTCTAGCAAGCCGGCCTAGAGCAAACTGTCACCGATACTCCATCTGCACAAACATCAGCAGTGCAAACAAAGGCATGGGCACGAGCGCGTGGCTTTGGAAAATGCCTCCTATGCACGAGTTCTCGTACAAACGAAAGCATTTCTCTGAGCTAGGCTCACGCGCCTGTGCCTTTGTCTTTACTGCAGACATTTGTGAGATGGAGTAGAGAGGCAGAGATTGAACGCTTCTATTTCGCGCTTTAAATGTCGTTTGTAATATTGTGACGTCGCGGTCTCAAGATTGGTTGACGCTGTGTCGTACCTTCAGTTTACGCTCTAACCGCGGGGGGAGTTTTCGGCGCTGCCGGCGGCTTTTGCTCCGCCCATTGTCCGAACTCTCCCAATATACGGCTCTGGGTGCGCGTGAACGCGGGCGGCCCGTGTTGCTGGTGTTGCGACGTCAAGTTGCAGGGCAAAATCGCCCCGTCTGAAGCGGACCTGGCCCGCTTCAGACGGGGCAACTTTTCCAGCAATTTCGGGGTTGCTGGCGGGTTGTTCCCTAGCTTTCCCTAGATCGACACGAATTGCTGAGATCGGGTCCGGCTCGAAACGGACGAGCAACTCGAACAACTCCGAGATGTTTGAAGCGGCAGCAGCCAATCAGGGACACAATATTTTCACGTGACACCCCTCTGGTGGTGATGATGACAGCTAAAGACTTTGTTCTGGTTTGAAATGGATCGTTTTCGGAAATAAACGTTTCTTTTCAAAAAGATGAGTTAGTATTCTCAACGCCATTCAAAGATACAAAAACACGTTTTCAGCGCGTAGCTGTGCGTCTAAATAGTGCAAGAAAATTCATAGTGAATGATGATGATAGCAAGTCGTAGCAATTTGGTTGCTGCGTGTGAACGCGGGCGGCCCGTGTTGCTGGTGTTGCGACGTCAAGTTGCTGGGTGAAATTGCCATGTCTGAAACGGGTTTCGCGTAGTGCGTATAGCCCTTTCCGACCGAGGGGCACGACGGAGTGCTTATAGCTTTACTCTTGCTGCCTCATAATCTCACGTGCGAGACAATGTTGTTGGCCGGCGTAGAGCAGCGCCGCTCGCGCACAGCCCCACCACTGCTTCATTCACGCTGTAGGTGTATATGCATTAAAGATTTAGTGCCATAGCACGCGCATTTGACCACGAAAACGAGCTGATTCTCTTTGCGTTTCGCCACATGTTCTACTCGACCGCCGACGGACACCGAGCTAAGTTGAGCCTCGCTAAACCACCTCAACGTCGTTTCGCACAAGAAATCAGAAGGTAGCGAGTGTCGGACAGACACAGGACTAAAACCGAAGCGCGCCATTTCAGACTGCAACTTTTTTATACACGTGCCCTGTTGTGGGAACTTACCTTCAGTCTTTGAAATGCCCTTGATTGTGAACGTTGGGGTTGGTTGGGCAGCTAGGCTTATCATATCAGCAGGCTTATCAGGCGAAGGCGATTGACGGAAGCACCGGAAGCGCCGTGCACCCGCAGACCGGCGATACGGGGGGCGAATGCAGACAAACTTAACACGGTTAACATACAGGCGAGCTGCTTTTCTCCGATACTCTTGTTAAAACCGGAGACTCCGGAACAAAAAGGTAAGGACAGTAGCGTGCAGGAAACTGAGTCCCTTGATAGTGCGTTGACCTCACTATCACGTCAACGGCAACTGTAGTTGCGTATCTGAGAGATTACTGTACAAAAAGAAAATAAATGTGGTTAAATCTACTGAAACAAACCCACAAATATATGTCTGCAAATAATTATTTGCGTATATTAAAACTGTTTTCACTCTGTTCAAAATTCCGACTTCTCTGTTTCGGTTTTGTGTTGTCCCGTAGGTCCCGTTGCAACTGAGCCTTAACGCCCGCTGCCACTGGTCATGACTTAGGATTTCTTTCGTTAAACAATTCCGTTTCCTCGCTGCCGACGGGCCTGTGCGTGCTTATATTACTTTTCGTATTCATAGATTTGACGAAATAGTGGTATCCGAATGAACTGTACGTCCTTTGATCGTACGTCTGTCTGCACGTCAAAGCTTTTTGACGTACTGTCAGAGACAATCGATGTACAATCAGAATCGCCACCAAGAAATCTTGAGGGCATATCGCGGCGGCCGACTGCCACCAGGAAGTCATCAGAAAGCCGACAAGCTGGGTCTGACTGGAGTTTGAGTGTCGGTCAGAGTTACTTGTTGGCCACTCAGACATGCTTGGCGTACAGTCAGGCACAGTCAGCGGTCCACTAGAAAACATTGACTGCCAAACAGGGTTACATTGATGAATTTTTCCTTCGGGATCATATGTGCTGCTACTGAGGTACAGCAATATGCACAGTATCGGTAAAATTGAATCTGAGATAATATTTCAGTCAACATATTACCCGGTCCTTTTTTTCTTAGCAGCACGCGACTTCGTACGCAGAAGACTCATGTGTGAAAGGACTAATGGTGTTGCAGCGTCCTCAAGCAATGAATGCCCCTCACTTTGGCTTTCATGGATTTTTATGTCGATTGTTTTGCGATTCCGAGTAGCAGAAAGCTGTCTTCAACCAAGCGCTATCCTGTTCTTAGACCACGGGTCTTGCCTTAGCTCCATACTCCTGGTTTGCGAAAGTCTATGAGCTCAGGGACAAGGTAGTGAAAAAACAACTGGTTTAACTGGCGGCAAAGCAACCTCCCAGAAATGTGCGTCGCTTTCAATATGCAAACCAATCAAATCTGTTGTAACGCATGTAATGCATAAAACAAAAAAACATTTGTGTATAGGTAGGGATGCATTTGTTTGTGTTCGTAAGCGAAGGCGCAACAGAGAGGCATGCAGCTCGTACGATGAATGCCTGTGAGGCCCGTCTAGAGGATGATAATATTAATACAGTGCGATCTAATGTGAGGCACTGATATTGTACAGTGAGGTATCACGAAGGCGGGGTCTAAGTTCATCGCAGGTGTGTGGTAGCTTCGCGACAATGATGCAGAACCTTGGGTCGGTCACTAATGGGCACATTAGTTATTCTTTTTTGCAACACTCAAAAAGTGCCGACCAACGGAGGCATCAATTCTAATTCTGTTGTGTGTATATCTAGACAGACGGAAGTCAGCCCTGAGGGCGTCTGGTGTCTTCGTTGGAGGTGAAGGCCAGTGCAGTATACCACTGCTAGTCTGACGTCTTTAACGTGCATCACGCAATAGTGATACACGAACGCACATCGCTACTATGCTTCTCCCGATTTTTTTAAAAGCTGTTGCTGTTTGTGTTGAGGGCAATTAGGATAATTACTTTAATGGTAACATGTGATTAATCATTACTTTTGATATGTGAATGCAAAGTTCACAAGAGAAATCATCTTCCCGTAAGTTCGGTACTCACCGCAGTGCTCCTCCTGCGGTAAGGAGAGGGAGCACCACACTGCTTCCACTCCTACTCCTTACCGCAGTGCTCCGGCCCACTCCTTACAATTTTGTTTATAATAACATAACATTATTAATTAGCGAGAATATTTTGAGAACTTCTTTAGAATTTTAGATTATCGTAAAATAAAAGAGCTGTTTTTGTTTGCTAGTTGACTGATGCCGTTCGCAGAATACTGAATGATCCTAAACGTCAAAACGAAAACGAATCCACCTTATTTGGCAAATTGGTCTCGGGAACACGAGCAAAAAAAGTTTGAGAACAAACAAAGTATGCCCGGCACATTACCGATTCCTCTGGTTTACTGCAGTGGTATGACAAATCTTGTACTTCGTTATATTTCTAAATTGTGCTCGTTTGAACGTCGCTGTTTTTCACAAATTTGCGTGAGGTGCCTCCAAAATATATTTTACTGCAAATGTAATAAACGTTTTAGATAGTCTTAAATTTGCCATAATATTGAAGAGGGATTCTAGTTAATTTATAAAATCATAAACAGTTCTTGATACCCAAGAATAAACTGTACACTTTGGTTAACTTTGACACTATCCGTAATGGCAATATATCAAACACTTTATTCGACTGAGGAATCTGCAGTTTACACGTCATCACCTTGAAATTTTGGCACAATAATAGCGATATATAATAAAATGAAATGATAGCATGGCGAATTGTTTAAAGCGTAACGTTTCGGTGTTATCGTCATATTTGTACATTAAATACATGTTCTTCTATGGGAGCGCTGCCGTAATCAGCTAAGAGATGGCGCAAGTATACCATGGCACACATTTCTGGGCGTGTTGCAGTAATTGTTTTTAGATTTTGTTGGGGACACCTGATATTTTGATCACTATTTCCATTACTTGGTGCTTCTAGTCGCATGATTGACGAAGCTGAATTGGCATATTGATTACTCTTGGGGTAATTTCGAGTTATTAGTTGCGCACTCGACTTTAATGTAGCTGAATTGACATTTTGCTTATTCTTTCTTATTACTTCGGCTTATTAGTGATACAATTCAGATGATTTAAGAGCAATTGCATTTTGTGATTACTTTGTTGATTACTTCGAGCTAATATTGACACATCTGACTTTATTTAAAGCGTATACCCGTGCCACACGGGCAACCTGAATGCCATTTACAACGAATAACATTTGAGCGGATGGCCAATCAGCGCACGACACTCCGGGAGTAGCGCATTCCACGCGCGACAGCTTCCGAGCTGATTCGCCGATCACACAAATGTCATTCGTTGTAAATGGCATTCGAGTCGCCCGTGTGGCATGGGTATTAGTTGACATATGGCTTGTAGTTCCGATTACTTAGATCTATTCATAACACAATTTGCATGATAAAAGTTCAAAAAACATTTTTGATTACTCTCGATTCTTCGAGAAATCATGGACAAAAATTGACCTTGGTAGAAGCGCTTTTTTAAATTTTTATTACTTTTTGGTTGTAAAGGTATTATTGGCAAATACGACTACATAAAAGCTCCGATAAGACTTGGATTTCTCCTCTGATTACTCCGTGATATTATTATTACAATTGACTTTAACAAAATTAACTTTTGTATTTTTCCCCATATATTAGTCACACAACGGAGATTTTATAAGCATTACTGACATCTTGATTACATTGAGTGAGACCTCTTTGACTTTATATAGGTCTAATTGACATAATCCTCACTCTCATTATTACTTTGAACTTCTATACAGCCAAGGAATTTACTCTCAGCTCAATTACATTATGATCACTCGTTTCACTCTTTCGACTAACAGTTGACCCAATAGAGTTTGATTCAGTCTAATTGACATTATGATTACTCTTGACATTACTTTCATCAAATTATCGACTAGCTGATTTATTATGAGAACGAGTCGCATTATGATTACTCTTTTGATCACTTCGAGCTACTATTGACCAAATGGACTTGAATTCGCCTAATTTGCATCTTGATGTAGTACTTTGAGCTAATATTCAACCTATTGATTTGTTATGAGCCCAAGTGATGCCATGATTAGTAGTTTGATTACCTCGAGTTACTAATAAAATAACTTTATATCAACCTTATTGCCATGTTATCGACTCTTGATTGCTTTGAGTTATTATGCCACCAACTGATATATTATGAGCCCAATTCACATTAATATTACTTTTGACAAACTTCGAGTAACTATTTTCCCAATGGGCTTTAATTCGGTCTAATTTATATTTTTATCTATTTCCGTTACTTTGAGGCAGTATTCAGCGAATTGATTTATTATCACCTACATATCATCAAGACTGGACCATTCATGCAAGATCGCCCGTCCCAAGTCATCAAGTCAAGCACACCAGCATTCCCTCATCCCTGAAGCAGTTGTGGACTGGAATGACCTCCCGGACGCCATAGTTACCATACCCGACTCCAAGCAATTCCGACTAGCCCTTCAAAACCACTTGTACTAAACCCACTCCCCTCTATAACGCCCCCGAGGCATTGAGGGTATGTATAAATAAATAAATAAATAAATAAATAATTGACACCCTAAATACTCTTGTGATTCCTATGAGTTCCTTTGGGCCCAATGTATTTTACTTAGACCTAATCGACATTTTGGGGACTCTCTGCATTTGTGTTTTAATGACATAATTATTACTACATTGATTACTTGAAGTTACTTTTAAAACAGTGAACTTTAATTTGGCCTAATTAACATTGTGATCAATGATTCTTTTGATTCATTTTAGGAAATATTCAACCAATTGATTTATTATGAGCATAGTTGACATTATTATTACTCTTTTGATTATTTTGGGTTACATTAACGAAATTGACTTTAATTAGTCTTATTGGACAACTAAAGACTCTTTTTATTCGAGTTATTATACCACCAATTGATCTATTATGAGCTCAATTCACATTATTATTGCTCTTTTGATTACATCGCATAACGTTGGACACAACAGACTTTAATCGGCCTAATTGACATTGAGAACTGTTTTGATTAGTTTGAGCTCATAATCAACCGAAGTTTTTTTATGAGCTCTTTTGGCATTATCGATTGATCGACTGATTGATCGATCAATCGATTGATCTGTCGCGTGACTCATCGATCAAATCTATCAGTCACGTACTAGATATTAAAATACCCAAGCATCACAGGGAATGCATGGAATGTTGGAAAAGGTGCCCCACACATTCGACTTCCCTGAGGAAACGTGCCATTATTTACAAATTTTCTTTAGAAAAGTTACTTTTGCAGACGCCACCACGTGTAACTACTTCTGTAGCATGAATATGCTCCTTGGTGCTTGGGTCGTTTAGAAAAACATCTGTAGACCGTTCCCGAAAAGCGCTTCTGGTCAGTGCCATTGCCCACAAGCTGACCAGAAGCACTTTTCTGGAACGGTCGATAGATGCGTTTCTAAATTACCCAAGCACCAAGAGCATATTAATGTTACAGAAGTAGTTACACGTGGTAGCGTCTGCAACAGTAGCTTTTATAAAAAAAAAGACTGTCAGCCTTTTCACTCAGGTAAAGAAAGAAGACCAGAGAAGCTGTCTATGGTGGAAATGAAGTATTTATAAATGTAAGGATTAAGGTGTGATTGGGTAATTGTTATTTATTTCGTAACCACAGTGACTATGGCCTTCTGACATGGGTGGACCCTCCGGTGCACAAAAAAAGGGAGAATAGAATCCTTACAAGGCTTCCCGCCCCCCCCCCCCAAAAAAAAAAAAGAAACGGAGTTCTGGATCCGCCCCTGGGCTAGCCATGTCCGGCGTCCGGTGCTCGTGCTCGTGAGCGCACTGCTCACGTTCTCACGAGCACGTGAGCACGTGCTCACGTGCTCGTGTAGAAAAAAAAAGATAAAAAATGATAAAAAAGCATGAAAAAAATATGTTTGCGCAGTCGACAGGATTCGAACCTGTGCGGGGAGACCCCAATAGATATCTAGTCCATCGCCTTAACCACTCGGCAACGACTGCGGGACGAGTAGGGGCTCTGAGTTGTGTTAGTAACTCAAGAGCTTGGGATGTCATGGATGGAACGTTGCATGTAGCCGCTCAACGTCTGTACAGGAGAAGGCGCTGCGGTCAAATGCGCATATAATAACATTAAACTTTGCATGCATTGTCTCAACGTTTATAGACAAGAGGGCGGTGCGGTCAAATGCTCAAATGGGTATGTAACCACTTTCCATACTCCACATTCTCTTTCTGACATGGATGAATACGAACGAAAGCCTCGGCATGCTGCGGCTCAGTGTCTACACAGACAAGCACCACCAGAGCTTTCCATAATCAACATCATTCACCACGTAGAGATACGGTAAATTTTCGTGAAGACGAGGACTATACACGTCCGATGCCTGGTCGTGGGCACCGTAGGTTGGTTCAAACACGCTAGCCCGAACCGCTCGAGCATAAACGAAGTGAACCACTTTTTCTCCTGGCGTGCCATGTGAACGTTAAAGTCACCCGTCACTACGGCAGACGTGTCGTCGCCGAGCATGACCCAGCCAAAGACGTCCATCATGAACGCTTCGATGTCTCTCTTGGCGTCGCGGGTGGTGTGTGGGGGGGGGGGGGCGTACAAAGCAAGCGAGGCGCGGCAGTCGACCGCGCTCAGCTTGCATGACCGCGGGTAGCTGGCGCGGGCCGGAGCTGCGAGCACTCCGGCCGGCGTCAGCAGCGCTCGTCCCTGGCACTTCACTTCGGGCGAGCGTTCGCCACGGACGCGGTAGCTGGCGCGGGCCGGAGCTGCGAGCAGCTCCGGCCGGCGTCAGCGCCCGTCCCTGGCACTTCGGGCGAGCGGGGCCACGGACGCGGGTAGCTGGCGCGGGCGGAGCTGCGAGCAGCTCCGGCCGGCGTCAGCGCCCGTCCCTGGCACTTCGGGCGAGCGGGGCCACGGACGCGGGTAGCTGGCGCGGGCCGGAGCTGCGAGCAGCTCCGGCCGGCGTCAGCGCCCGTCCCTGGCACTTCGGGCGAGCGTGGGCCAGGGACGCGGGTAGCTGGCGCGGGCCGGAGCTGCGAGCAGCTCCGGCCGGCGTCAGCAGCGCTCGTCCCTGGCACTTCGGGCGAGCGTGGGCCACGGACGCGGGATGCTGGCGCGGGCCGGAGCTGCGAGCAGCTCCGGCCGGCGTCAGCGCTCGTCCCTGGCACTTCGGGCGAGCGTTGGCCACGGACGCGGGAGCTGGCGCGGGCCGGAGCTGCTCGCTCCGGCCGGCGTCAGCGCTCGTCCCTGGCACTTCGGGCGAGCGTTGGCCACGGACGCGGGAGCTGGCGCGGGCCGGAGCTGCTCGCTCCGGCCGGCGTCAGCGCTCGTCCCTGGCACTTCGGGCGAGCGTTGGCCACGGACGCGGGGTGCTGGCGCGGGCCGGAGCTGCTCGCTCCGGCCGGCGTCAGCGCTCGTCCCTGGCACTTCAGGCGAGCGTTGGCCACGGACGCGGGGGCTGGCGCGGGCCGGAGCTGCTCGCTCCGGCCGGCGTCAGCGCTCGTCCCTGGCACTTCGGGCGAGCGTGTGGCCACGGACGCCGGGGCTGGCGCGGGCCGGAGCTGCTCGCTCCGGCCGGCGTCAGCGCTCGTCCCTGGCACTTCAGGGCGAGCGTTGGCACGGACGCGGGAGCTGGCGCGGGCCGGAGCTGCTCGCTCCGGCCGGCGTCAGCGCTCGTCCCTGGCACTTCAGGGCGAGCGTTGGCCACGGAATGCATAATGCATAATGCATAATGCATAATGCATAATGCATAATGCATAATGCATAATGCATAATGCATAATGCATAATGCATAATGCATAATGCATAATGCATAATGCATAATGCATAATGCATAATGCATAATGCATAATGCATAATGCATAATGCATAATGCATAATGCATAATGCATAATGCATAATGCATAATGCATAATGCATAATGCATAATGCATAATGCATAATGCATAATGCATAATGCATAATGCATAATGCATAATGCATAATGCATAATGCATAATGCATAATGCATAATGCATAATGCATAATGCATAATGCTCGTCCCATAATGCACCGCGCGGTTACACCGACGGCGACGGCGACGCCGCTCAATCCGGAAACGCAACGTATTTAATCTGAATATAAAAAAAAATCACATTCCGAGCTCTCGATACACGTTTAAACACGTCTAGACTTGTTCCTGTCCGCTCGTTCGCTTTTGTTTTTCAGTCTCGTGTTGTTGTTGTTTTTTTTTTATCGGATATTCTTCGTTGCGTAAACATTGTGATTTGTGTATACGTTCGGGCTTCGTTATAAACCGCACTGTTGCGACGCATGTGAGCATTTATCGTGAAGCAAAAGCCGCGCGAGTCTCCCGCCGCGCGGACGTGCGCATCCTACGGTCCTTGCTTACAGGAACATCTGCGCTAAACATTGCGACTTCACCATTTACTGTGATTGCACGGCCTACGACTCCCTGGGCGTACTCCAGCTTTTCGCACTCGAACTATCCGAGTCACGCATCGTTTTTCTCCTGATCTTCGCGCTACAAGGTGAGCAGACTAGAAGCCTCTCGCTTTCCTTGCTAATAAGACATTTTGTTTCAGCATTTGGTCCTCGAGAGGGCGAAAAATCACCTCGGTCCTCCACCACACCCTTCTTGCACAGCAAGGTGAGCAGTCTAAAAGCCTAGCGTTCTCCTCGCTAATAGGATTTTTTTTTTGGTTCGGTATCTTTGAAAAGGTCAGCGATATCTAGACGACCCGGATCATCTAGCCCCCTCGTCACCTAATCTTCGGATATCTACGAATATTGTCTAGCCATCTCATCCCATCATGGTTACCTGTCACCTGTGCTTTCCCGCCGACCGACAGCATTATTCCAGTGCAGACTCGCTTCAAGTTCATTTAGCCTTGGTTCACAATGTGACTCCCTCGCCATGCATTCCGTTTTACGAAAGAGTGTGCGCTCTTCGTAATTATGTGGCCCAGTACGAGTTACACTTACACGAAAGAGACACAGAGGCGTATGACGTGGCAACCTTTTTTAGACATCATGCAGAGCATATGTCAAACGTGCTCAGATATTTTGGTCTGCCGCTGCGTTTTTTTGTGACACTCACCGTCGAGCTCGGACGACTCCTTCCCGACGACGACATTGATGTGACTGTGCACTTTTTTCATAGTAAGGTCCAAACCGCATTTGTGGCCGGTAATATCAGTAGTTCGATTCAGCGAGTTTGCAATGAAATAGCTGCGTGGTTGGAGCATTATCAGGAACAAGGCTCGGGATTCTTTCTTGTCGGGATAAGAGTTTGTACTCTTAGTTTGGGACGATTCCTTCCTCCGACCGTTGGTTGCGGACATTTTTCTCTGCCGAAGCAACTTGCCTCAAAGCAATGCCTCGTCAGTGTCACTGAGCGTCTTCACGACTCTGAACGGGACATGTGCTTTGTGTTTGCGGTGCTCGCTGTTTTGCATCCTGCGAATGGGGTTTACAGAGGAAGAGCGTCCTCGTATCGCGAACATATGTGCAAATATGTGTTTCCGAAAACCTTCCCCGTAACCTTTCCACAGGACGTCGGGGCCTTTGAGCGAAAGAATTGTGTCTCAGTGAATGTGTTTGGTTATGACAGCGAGAAAAACTTTGTTTACCCCCTGAAGGTAGTTGATGACGAGTTGGAGCAGCATGTCGATCTTCTCCTTGTTGAGAACCATTTTGTGGGCATTACAAACTTTGCGAGGCTTTTTTCAAATGCCAAAAGCCTACGCTTTCGTTGTAAGAGATGTCTAACCGGGTTTCAGAGGCAAGAAACCCTATCTGACCATTTCTCAATGTGCAGGGACAAGAAGCCGGGCAAAACCGTCTTCCCAAACAAGGGTGACGAACTGTACTTTCGGAGCACGCATGTCATGGAAGAGTTCCCCTTTTATTGCGTTTACGACTTTGAAGCGATTCTGGAACCGACTCAGTCGACGGGCATGTTTACGAGAATCACGTCCCAGCTCTTTCTGTCTTCTCGTCATCCGATCAAAAGATTCGTTCATTTTTGAGGTATACCTCTATCGCGGACCCGACTGCGTAGAAAGATTCATTTTGATTCTCACGCTTTTGTTTTTCAGTCTCGTGTTGTTGTTGTTTTTTTTTTATCGGATATTCTTCGTTGCGTAAACATTGTGATTTGTGTATACGTTCGGGCTTCGTTATAAACCGCACTGTTGCGACGCATGTGAGCATTTATCGTGAAGCAAAAGCCGCGCGAGTCTCCCGCCGCGCGGACGTGCGCATCCTACGGTCCTTGCTTACAGGAACATCTGCGCTCAACATTGCGACTTCACCATTTACTGTGATTGCACGGCCTACGACTCCCTGGGCGTACTCCAGCTTTTCGCACTCGAACTATCCGAGTCACGCATCGTTTTTCTCCTGATCTTCGCGCTACAAGGTGAGCAGACTAGAAGCCTCTCGCTTTCCTTGCTAATAAGACATTTTGTTTCAGCATTTGGTCCTCGAGAGGGCGAAAAATCACCTCGGTCCTCCACCACACCCTTCTTGCACAGCAAGGTGAGCAGTCTAAAAGCCTAGCGTTCTCCTCGCTAATAGGATTTTTTTTTGGTTCGGTATCTTTGAAAAGGTCAGCGATATCTAGACGACCCGGATCATCTAGCCCCCTCGTCACCTAATCTTCGGATATCTACGAATATTGTCTAGCCATCTCATCCCATCATGGTTACCTGTCACCTGTGCTTTCCCGCCGACCGACAGCATTATTCCAGTGCAGACTCGCTTCAAGTTCATTTAGCCTTGGTTCACAATGTGACTCCCTCGCCATGCATTCCGTTTTACGAAAGAGTGTGCGCTCTTCGTAATTATGTGGCCCAGTACGAGTTACACTTACACGAAAGAGACACAGAGGCGTATGACGTGGCAACCTTTTTTAGACATCATGCAGAGCATATGTCAAACGTGCTCAGATATTTTGGTCTGCCGCTGCGTTTTTTTGTGACACTCACCGTCGAGCTCGGACGTCTCCTTCCCGACGACGACATTGATGTGACTGTGCACTTTTTTCATAGTAAGGTCCAAACCGCATTTGTGGCCGGTAATATCAGTAGTTCGATTCAGCGAGTTTGCAATGAAATAGCTGCCCGGTTGGAGCATTATCAGGAACAAGGCTCGGGATTCTTTCTTGTCGGGATAAGAGTTTGTACTCTTAGTTTGGGACGATTCCTTCCTCCGACCGTTGGTTGCGGACATTTTTCTCTGCCGAAGCAACTTGCCTCAAAGCAATGCCTCGTCAGTGTCACTGATCGTTGTGAAGCAGACAACATCATTAGGCTGTCTGACGGAAGGAAGGTCATCTGCGTATTGCCTGGAAAGAAATATTCCCTTCGATATGAGCCCCAAAGCCGTGCCCAAAACCTCTTAGCTGAATTAGCTTTCCGGTTTCATGTTTTATTCCATTGTTTTCCCAGGACTTCAGTGGTGCGAGTCGGCCATCTGTGCCAGATGCCACGGCCACGTGCACCTCACTACTCGGAGATATCCACGTGAGTGGTTACCTTCTGCAACCGTTTCGTCCAAGTTGCATGCATAGGTCACATTGATCGTTGTGAAGCAGACAACATCATTAGGCTGTCTGACGGAAGGAAGGTCGTGCTGCTTATTGCCTGGAAGAAATATTCCCTTCGATATGAGCCCCAAAGCCGTGCCCAAAACCTCTTAGCTGAATTAGCTTTCCCGGTTCATGTTTTATTCCATTGTTTTCCCAGGACTTCAGTGGTGCGAGTCGGCCATCTGTGCCAGATGCCACGGCCACGTGCACCTCACTACTCGGAGATATCCACGTGAGTGGTTACCTTCTGCAACCGTTTCGTCCAAGTTGCATGCATAGGTCACATTGATCGTTGTGAAGCAGACAACATCATTAGGCTGTCTGACGGAAGGAAGGTCGTGCTGCTTATTGCCTGGAAAGAAATATTCCCTTCGATATGAGCCCCAAAGCCGTGCCCAAAACCTCTTAGCTGAATTAGCTTTCCCGGTTTCATGTTTTATTCCATTGTTTTCCCAGGACTTCAGTGGTGCGAGTCGGCCATCTGTGCCAGATGCCACGGCCACGTGCACCTCACTACTCGGAGATATCCACGTGAGTGGTTACCTTCTGCAACCGTTTCGTCCAAGTTGCATGCATAGGTCACATTGATCGTTGTGAAGCAGACAACATCATTAGGCTGTCTGACGGAAGGAAGGTCGTGCTGCTTATTGCCTGGAAAGAAATATTCCCTTCGATATGAGCCCCAAAGCCGTGCCCAAAACCTCTTAGCTGAATTAGCTTTCCCGGTTTCATGTTTTATTCCATTGTTTTCCCAGGACTTCAGTGGTGCGAGTCGGCCATCTGTGCCAGATGCCACGGCCACGTGCACCTCACTACTCGGAGATATCCACGTGAGTGGTTACCTTCTGCAACCGTTTCGTCCAAGTTGCATGCATAGGTCACATTGATCGTTGTGAAGCAGACAACATCATTAGGCTGTCTGACGGAAGGAAGGTCGTGCTGCTTATTGCCTGGAAAGAAATATTCCCTTCGATATGAGCCCCAAAGCCGTGCCCAAAACTCCTTAGCTGAATTAGCTTTCCCGGTTTCATGTTTTATTCCATTGTTTTCCCAGGACTTCAGTGGTGCGAGTCGGCCATCTGTGCCAGATGCCACGGCCACGTGCACCTCACTACTCGGAGATATCCACGTGAGTGGTTACCTTCTGCAACCGTTTCGTCCAAGTTGCATGCATAGGTCACATTGATCGTTGTGAAGCAGACAACATCATTAGGCTGTCTGACGGAAGGAAGGTCGTGCTGCTTATTGCCTGGAAAGAAATATTCCCTTCGATATGAGCCCCAAAGCCGTGCCCAAAACCTCTTAGCTGAATTAGCTTTCCCGGTTTCATGTTTTATTCCATTGTTTTCCCAGGACTTCAGTGGTGCGAGTCGGCCATCTGTGCCAGATGCCACGGCCACGTGCACCTCACTACTCGGAGATATCCACGTGAGTGGTTACCTTCTGCAACCGTTTCGTCCAAGTTGCATGCATAGGTCACATTGATCGTTGTGAAGCAGACAACATCATTAGGCTGTCTGACGGAAGGAAGGTCGTGCTGCTTATTGCCTGGAAAGAAATATTCCCTTCGATATGAGCCCCAAAGCCGTGCCCAAAACCTCTTAGCTGAATTAGCTTTCCCGGTTTCATGTTTTATTCCATTGTTTTCCCAGGACTTCAGTGGTGCGAGTCGGCCATCTGTGCCAGATGCACGGCCACGTGCACCTCACTACTCAAAGATATCCACGTGAGTGGTTACCTTCTGCAACCGTTTCGTCCAAGTTGCATGCATAGGTCACATTGATCGTTGTGAAGCAGACAACATCATTAGGCTGTCTGACGGAAGGAAGGTCGTGCTGCTTATTGCATGGAAAGAAATATTCCCTTCGATATGAGCCCCAAAGCCGTGCCCAAAACCTCTTAGCTGAATTAGCTTTCCCGGTTTCATGTTTATTCCATTGTTTTCCCAGGACTTCAGTGGTGCGAGTCGGCCATCTGTGCCAGATGCCACGGCCACGTGCACCTCACTACTCGGAGATATCCACGTGAGTGGTTACCTTCTGCAACCGTTTCGTCCAAGTTGCATGCATAGGTCACATTGATCGTTGTGAAGCAGACAACATCATTAGGCTGTCTGACGGAAGGAAGGTCTGCTGCTTATTGCCCTGGAAAGAAATCTTCCCTTAGTATGAGCCCAAAGCCGTGGCCCAAAATCTCTTAGCTGAATTAGCTTTCCCGGTTTCATGTTTTATTCCATTGTTTCCTCCAGGACTTCAGTGGTGCGAGTCGGCCATCTGTGCCAGATGCCACGGCCACGTGCACCTCACTACTCGGAGATATCCACGTGAGTGGTTACCTTCTGCAACCGTTTCGTCCAAGTTGCATGCATAGGTCACATTGATCGTTGTGAAGCAGACAACATCATTAGGCTGTCTGACGGAAGGAAGGTACGTGCTGCTATTGCCTGGAAAGAAATCATTCCCTTCGATATGAGCCCCAAAGCGTGCCCAAAACCTCTAGCTGAATTAGCTTTCCCGGTTTCATGTTTTATTCCATTGTTTTCCCAGGACTTCAGTGGTGCGAGTCGGCCATCTGTGCCAGATGCC